>CBVK0100097299.1:0-33291 GCA_900067695.1 Picea abies
CTCTTCCGATCTCACGTTGATTCCATTTTCCCCTCCATCCATTTTGCTCAATCCTTCATCACCTGGATGCATCATTCATCCACCGCTGCATCATTCAATCCCTAATCCTTCATTTCATCACACCCATCACTCATCCCTGCATGAATAAACAAACTTAGGAAAAAAGAAATAATTAAATTAATTAATAGTGTTAATGTTAATTGAATTAATGTAATAAATTAGGTTAGTCTTGTTAATAATTAATTAATTAATAATTAATAGCTAATTTAGTTGTTTAAATTAGTAATTAGGTTAGTGTTTTATTAATTAAACATTAAATAAAAGTTAAAAACAAAACATATAATATAAGAAAAACATATATTAAATAAAACAATAAAAGAAACGTAATACAAAACATAAAAGCAAAACAATAAAAACATATATTAAATAAATAAAACATATAAAAAAAGAAAATAATAATAAGAAGAAAACACATAAAACACAAATACTAAATTAAACGACACATAATAAATAAAAATTAAATGAAAACACGTAACAAGAAACAAATAATAAAAAACAAAAAGCAATAAAATAAACGTTAAATCATTTTCCCTCGGGTAACTTCACATGCAAACATCAACAAAAATTAATCTATGCTCCCAATCTTATCGGACCCTCCGTGATTTTTGAGCTTTAATGGGGGGGGGGTTCGAGTAAACCACTTTCCCCTGCAAAACTGCTCTCCCCCAAAATTCACAAAACCTCATTTTTGCCAGTTTCGACCAGTAAATTTCCGAGAAGAATTTCTGGCAAATGGAAGTGAATTTTAAAAAACCGAGAGAGGTTTTTGTTCATCATGGGTTGAAGAACAAAAAAACAATTCATATTTTTTACAGGTGCCACCATTTGGGATAATCAAAGCCATCTTTCAGCCTCATGTTTTCCATTTTGCATTTTTCCTGTTTCAGTCCCAATTTTGTCGGAGTTGTTTCGATGATTTGGAGACGAAATTGGAGAAACTGAAAGAGGTTTTTTCCCCAAAAAAACTCATCTACAATAAAATCCTTAATTGTTTTCACAGGTGTAACCATTGAGTATAAAAATATGTTTGAGTGGAGCCCTTTTTTGCAGCAGTTCCACCCATCTTTCATGGCAGACAATTCTAGATTTTTGGGGATTTATTGTTATTTTTGGCCGAGATGGTTGAATCCGACTTCCTAATCTTAAGGAGAGATTTTTCCTATATATTCATGTAAATTTAATGCTAAAGGGTCGATTTCGGATACCTTGTATCCCAAAGTTATTCTATAACCTTTCAAAGACAAACCAGAAATAGAAAACTATTCACAGGATTCTTGTGTTGAAGTGTTGGTGGCGTTACTTTTCTTTGTTAATTGTTCTTCTTGTTATCATTCCATATGTTTCTTCAGCTCTTATTATTAAAGGAGAGTAAATAGAACATAATTTATTGTTATAATACTCTATATCTGATCTTTTGATAATATCTATGTTTTCCATCTGAAGCTAAGCTCAGGAATTCTTAATTACTCCTCTGATTAGTAAACCTATTTCCTTTTCATTCCTATCCATTATCAATTTAATTTATTCGATCCAAAAGTTTTACTACCTCTCCCTATGGAGAAAAATTATTTTATATCCAATATCGATCTTTATATTTAAACACAAACCCCATACCCCAACGAAGACTTAAAGCATCCCTTTAGCCAAACATCTCAAATATAAAACAAATTATGCCCCTCATAACTAGCCTAAGATCCATGCTCAAACAAATCTAAATCTTACAAAAATATCCCTCTCTGAGTCTTGGAGGGATATATCCTTGACTCAAAGCAGTTTTTTGGTTACCCTTACCGATTTCCTCCTCAGGCTGGGAAACTATAGGGTGATAACAAAATAGCGACCATACTAGGGAGCTTTCTCAAGTAGTCCACTTCAAGTTCCAGATCTTTTCACCTGGTGACTCCAATTAGCTCCAGACAATGCCAAATCAAAGAATCCACTGGGGGAAGAACCTAAAGCATGACTAAGAAACCTAGAAATATCAAGTACTCAAGCCCAAATTACATTCAAGACATCTTTGGGTTTATCTGCAATTATGTTATGTCTTATTCTAAACCTGATCAAAAGTACATTGCTGAAGATTGCATTGACCACCTGTTAATTGATGAGCCTCAAGAGACTAAGCCCCAAATTGTAGATCATGTACATACTCATACACCTTTTCACATCCTAGATGCACCTGTAGAAGGCCTAGTGAGTGTTGTTGGGAAAAATACCCTACGGACTAGCAAACTAGGGTCAGACTTGCATGCAGATTTTGACCCTAAAGAAATTACTTTTTAACCTACAACCCTAAACTTAAACCCCTCTTTCACAATACATGCATGGAAAGGAACTACTAACCTTGTTACTAACATTTGGCGTAGATCCTCCGTTGTGCTTTTGTCCACTTGCTAGCACTGCTCCTTCCAAAGATAACCTGCAATCAAAACAAACAACAATGCATGCACGCTACTTTTCTACTTGAGGGTTAGAAATTAAGAATAAATTAAACAAACCATAGATAACTCATGAATTGGGATGAGAAAAGTATTCTTTTATTATTTGAAAAATGAATCAACTTACAATCAAAGTCCACCACTCCTTGATCCTGATCCTGGGCTCCTCCTCTTCTGTCCTCCAATTGCTTTGCATTAATTCTCCTTTGGCTTGAGGAAAGGATAAAGGGTTGGGACAATGGATTCGGCAAATGGGTAGAGTTTCTTCGCTATATTCTTCCTCCTCTAAATGGTACCCCTACCCCTTCTTTTATAGGCTAGAAGGAGCTAGGGTTTTGGACGAACTCTCGTCCATGCATGGCCGGGAGTTTCAGTTAACTGACCCATAGCTTTTTGTTCCATTGGAAACTTTCTTATTTTTTTGTTTTTTTAGGTACACGTGGGCTGTAGTGGGCCTGCCAGCATGCACACGTGTGCAACAATGGGTTACGATGCATGGGCCTTGACCCAAGAGGATTTTCAAAGAGGTTGTTCAGTAGATTTTTGGCAAGGAAGGGATATGAGTTGGCTTGATGCCAGGTAAGCATGTGTGATGCAATTTAGGGTTATAACAGATGCCCCCTAATGTATGAGGTCAGAAGAGCATCTGATGTCCTAAATACATTACCAATATTTTACCAATCTGTACTGATATGCTGAATGAGTGAGCCCAAGAATCAGGAACCAGAAGGTGTCGTCTACAAAATAACAAATGTCTCACCGAGGCGGGCATACCCATGCTCGGGATAAAATAGAACCATGGCTACCAATCAAATAAACTGTAGATCCATGTCAAATAACTATAAAGAGTAGCCGCGAATAATACACAGTGGAGCTACATCTCGAAATCAGAAAGATATACATATAGAGTATCCATCTCCCAGAAGTTGATTTGGCCTGATGGCTGTACTTTAGAGTTTAAGCAACAACTTCAAAATCTTCTAAAACTTGGGTAGGAGTGTAATATGAGTGTACGACTGCACTACCCAGAGGTCTTCGATGGCTCGTCGGTTATGGACTTGATAATATTGATGATCGGACTGAACGATTCAGTGATTTCAAACAAGGACTTGATTGGACTTTCAGGATGGCTGGGTATGCGGACAAGAGACATATTACAGAGGGGACGACTCAGGCTTAGTGACAAACTTCCCTTGGATAATAGCACGACAAGTGATAAGACTCAAGCAACATATATGTTAATCATAAGTCTACGAAGCAGGAGGCAATGCAAACTCTCCATATGTTTGGAAGAGTAACCAAACGTTTGGAAGAGTAACCAAACGGTGGAGGACACAACTCTATATAGCGAGAATAAGATTCCTAAGGTCGTACTACATCCCATAGTCTGATGATCAAATGAACATATGTGCTTTATCCAAGGGCGACTCATTATGGGGTATATTTGATTTTTTTTGTTCTTTTGGATAATTTTTGAAAAAGAATAAAGGAATATTACGTTACAGTGGAGGAATGAGTACTGAAAACATACAAGCTCAAGGCATAAGGAAAAGACTGATGTTCTGGTAAAATGATACTCGGGAAAAATCCTTCGGCGGCCAAAGGTGTTAAGATGCAGAAGCAAACTATCACAAGGCTAATGGATAAGGTATGCAAATGCGGTTGATAGAACACACAATGGTAACATCCTTCGATGTAAGTTTAACAAGCCCAGAGAAGGTAAGCTCAGTGGTTTTTCATATTTAGAGAGTCTGAAAAAGCATAAAAGGAGACTCCACTGGGGTACCTTTTTTGACAATAGTCTAGTCGGTTCGAAAAAGGGACAAACTAGCACCGGTTAGACGTCAATTCAACACCATTTTAACGAGTGTGAAAAGAACAAGATTACTCGGCTATTTTTTCACTTTTAAGGAGTCTGAAAAAATCTTAACTATGGAATCTATCAGGAATATTCTTCTAGACCAATTTAACGAGTGTGAAAGAATAAGGTCACTCGGCGATCTTTTCAATTTTAGGAAGTCTGAAAAGAGATTAACTATGGACTCCATGGGGGTTTCTTTTTCATAAATTTAGTCCCTCAGGCCCGAAAAAGGAATAAAATTATACCTGAGGATACTCTTCTAAAGAATGGGAGTTCAATAGAGTATTCATTTGTTCATACATTTGATTGTCCAGACCGAAAAAGGGGTAAACTACCGCTGGATAGACGTGACTTCAAATTTCAGTTTAACGAGCGTGAAAGGTCACAAGATTGCTCAACAATCTTTTCAGTTTTAGAGGGTCTGAAAAGGGCTTAAAAAAAGACCCATTATATTTTGGGAGTCCTGAGGGTAAGACAAAGAGTGGAAAAGACTCATGCAAATGAGGCTCACACTCATATTTAGGAAAGACTATATGGACTCCCGAGCCTATAGTATGTTTAGAAACGACATACACACCATAATGCAACCAGGACCTACCTAGGGAATCCATGTTTTGGTAAGCTCTACCACCAAGTCGTGACACTTCTAGAGCATATATGATGGTTCCGTGTCACAACCTAATGGGATCGATCCTATAGCATAAGAAAAAGGCAACAAGATGCAAAATTTGAGGTGATATCCTACCCTATATGCTCAAGTTGATTTATTTTTTTTGAAAAAATAATTTTTTTATGGACCATCAATATTTTTTTGAAACTCAAAAAAAACATCCCAATACCTGATCAAATCCCTCCCATATAACTCCTAGATCACTCTAAATGGTTTTTGATATAAAGAAACTAATAAGGGGAGCCAAAACAGTGACAAAAAGAGGCCAAAAAGTCTATAAATAGAAGCTGGCAGCTCATTATCACCATTGTTGATTTGGAAATTGACTTTGGAGCCAAAAGACCCCCTTTTCCAAAGATCATGATTCCGGGAGCTACAGTGGACAAAACAGACTTCTGCTTGGACCAAGTAAGTACAAAATCCCTTATCTAGCTATTCAATACTTCAATTTAAGCATTTAAGTTATTTTTTGGGTGGGCGTCGACCTCAAAAAGGTCGGCCCTAGGTACACGCGTGCAGAGCAAAGCCTGCACACGTGTACATGCGACTGTCACCTCGACAGACCACGTGTACCCCCCCTATTGATGAAAAATCCAATGAAAAAGAAGTATTGACCCTCCTTTACCTTGTTGTGTTGGCAGGATGTATGTCCAGTGGAGGGAAAGGGAGCATGAGGCAATCAGTGAGTTGGTTGTTGCAGATTCAAATGTTGTGGCCGTGCTGATGCAGTGTGGTTTGCTCAAATTATTTTTATGTCCGTTTATGCGCACACAACCAAGGCTACTAAATGCCTAGATTGATTACTAGCACCCTGATGTAGAGGCGTTCATGCTAGAGGGGCAATCCTTGGTGCCCACCATCGAGGACATTTACTTTCTGACTGGCCTCTCAAGGAGAGGGGAACTAGTCAATTTCTAGACTTTTCCTGCGGGACCGAGCAAGATCTCAGAATTGGTAGCTGAGTACTGTGAGGCTGGGACCGATCGTAGAGGTTCCCGGGTGCCTATTAGAAAGATTAACAACTTGGCACTACAGACGATCTTGTTGCTTATTGGGCAGATTACTGGCTCAGTAGCCGTGCATCAGGCTTCGTGCGCACAGATGAACTGTGCTATCCAGTGCATGAATGCACAAATTTTTTATTGGAGTACCACATTGCTGGAGTGTATGAAGAGGAAATTGACAGATTGCCAACAATGGACATAGAGGAACTTTGGGTTCGAGACTATCTTGTGTTAGTTCTTTTTCGAGAGAGTTTCGTGCTTCAGTCCTTGGGTTGTAGTACGAGGACATCTGGCCTCTTTCCCCGCAGTGTGCAAATGGGTAGCGTTACTACCGTGACAGGGTGGTGGAAGGACTGTTGAGGCCTTCGACGATGAATTTTTTTCTTGGCTATCACGACAGATCCCTAATATCGAGGACTACCCATATGCAGGGATAGACTTCTCTAGAGATCCAGAGATACCCGTGCCTCCTGGTGAGGAGTGAGGGGAGATGGGTAAGTCTCCATCTTTGTAGTTTTTTTGTTTTCATATGTAATTTTTATGTCTTTTTTGATATATATATCATGTTTTTGTATGTTAGAGTATTTGATGGGTGAACGTTCATTGCATGTAGATGTGGGACCTGTGCGACCTGCCGAATATGCATGGAACAGGTGTCGCCCACGGCTGGAAGTCGTAGCTTCCGCCGCTGGAGGAGAAGAAATAGCAGGAAACCTCCTAGCAGGAGAGGCCGAGAGAGTCCTTAGGCGAATTGAGTAGAAATTTACTGCGCTCACTCGCACCGTCCCGATGGCAGAGATAGAGGACTTGCCGACATCCATGTAGCCTCATGTTGTGGGGGCACCTCAGACATGGGTCCATTTGTTTAGGCATGTATCCTGTGCAGTAGATGATTATAACAGGGCCCATAGGCCCTGAACAGACTTTAGACTTTTTATGTGCCACGAGCACTGATATGTATATATTTTTTGAGGGCATAAGCCTAGTGACTCGTTACTATTCCCATTTTTGAGGCGCTTGCGCTCATCTATGTACTCTGGGGATTTTATGATGTTTATATATGGTTTTTATCTTTTTTGTGTCTTATGGATTATGCATGCAAAAAATGTATTTACATGTTTATGTCCATGATCCTTTTATATGTGGGCAAGATGCCAATCTAAAATGTGATTAGCTAGAGTATCTGTGATTTGGTTTAATCTCCTAGGACTATGAACACATGTAATATAATCAAAGTTTCATTCTAAGAGACGTACCCTAAGGAATCGTCGGTGTAAAGTTGGATCATGAACCCGGTATATTCTGTTTAGCTGCGACACAACCAGTTGAGCATCTAGATAGACCCGGAGATGAGAGATACCCAATGAAAATGCGTCACGAAGAAACTCAATAACTACACTATACTCGACAACATTATTTGTGGTTTCACCTAAGCATATACCTCCGGAAGATAACAACTGACCCTGTGGTGTAAAGATTACCCAAGTTGTGGAGGCAAGCCTCCACGTGTGTCGACTAGCACCGTCCGCATACCCAACGAACACCTCGGACTCACTTGACATCTTCCATATTGACAAAAGATAACATCAATGACATGTCCATAACACTTTTTTTTTTTAAAGAAATGTAAAAACGTAATAGTACAAAGACTATACATATGTTAAAAAAGTTACCCATAGTGACCTTTCTATGAGTAATACTTTTTGAGGTAGAGCCCATTTCTAGGCTCTGCCAAGTCATTCCATTCAAAATCAACCAAATGATAAGCTCCCTTTTTTAATACCTCTTTGATAATGAAGGGTCTGAACCACATGGGTTTAAACTTTCCTGCCCCTAGGGGGTCCTTGTCTTGGTCATAGACTAGGACAAGGTCGCCCTCAGAAAAAATCCGAGGACGAACGAACCTATCATATTGACACTTGACCTTATGTTTATGAGCCTTGTTGGCCAGGGCCGCATCGCGACACTGCTCAAGGTGTACTAACCATTCTTTGAGTGGAGAAGTGTCTGGCAATAATTGTACTGGCAATTTTAGAGATGGGATTTGACATTCGATGGGCAAGACTACCTCCAGCCCGTAAACGAGTTGGAAAGGTGAGAAACTAGTTGCAGTCTTAACTAATGTTCGGTAAGCCCATAATGCCGAGTATACAATCAAATGCCAGTTTGACTTGGCTGAGTTGATAGTTCGTTGTAGAATTGTCTTAAGAGTTTTGTTTACAACTTCCACCTGCCCATTGGCTTGGGGGTAGTAAGGTAATGAATGTTCCTGCCGTAACCCAAGCTTTGATGTTAATTAAGACATCATTTGGTTCTGAAAGTGACTGCCATGGTCAGTGACAATCTCTCTCGGGACGCTGAACCATGCTATAATCTGGTTGAATAAGAAGAGAGCTGCAGTCTCATCATCTTTAAACATTGGCATAGCGTAGTCGACATCTACAATGATATAGTGGTGCCCCCTTGCTGACGGGGGGTTGCATGTAGTGTAATCAATCCCCCACTTAGTGAAGGGACCAACTGTGATGACAGGAAACATGGGAGCTGGATGTGCCCTCATCTTCCGAGAGAAGATTTGGCACAGATGGCACTTCTTGACCGACTTGATACAATCTTTGATAAGTGTGGGCCAGAAGTAACCTACTCATAAAATCTTCTGGGTTGTTTCCAACCTAGATAAATGACCGCCACAAGCTCCAGTATGACAATCATTGATCACTATGACAACCTCCTCATGAGTGAGACATCGATGCAAGATGCAGTCTACACCTCTCCGATACAACGTATCATCGAGTATGAGATAATTCTTATCCTGATGGCGTATCCGCCGATGCTCGTCACGAGAAGTAGAGGTGGGGCACTTCAAAGTCTGGAGATAGATCAGTGTATCTCCATACTAGGGGTCTGAAGATTCGATCAAAAACATATCCCCCTGGATAGGTGATTCCTCAGGCACAATGTCACTTGACTCAACCGAAAGATCTAAAATAAGTTCTGCGAAGACCAATGACTTCTTGGACTTTGCTGAAATGAAGTCTAAGTCAAATTCTTGGAGGATAATCATCCATCTATTGATTTTTCCGCCTATAACTCGTCGTGTCAACATGTAATGGAATAGATTCACGACAACAATGACAGTGGTCTTGTGAAACAGAACATAGTGACAGAACCATTGAATAGCATGAACTGTTGCCAACGCAAGTTTTTCAAGATGGGAATAATTAAGTTCCGGTCCTGCGAGGCCTCGGCTCAGGTAATAGATCACGTATTCTGAAAACGAATCATCTTCCTGAACTAAAACCATGCCTATGGTTGACTCTGCGGCAACCAGATATAATAAGAAATATTTGTTATAATTAGGTGGCCATAGCAGAGGTGCAGTTGTGAGGGTGTGTTTTAATGCGTCGAAAGAGAGTTGAGCAGCTTCATCCCAAAAAAATGGAACATCTTTCTTCAGTAAACGCATAAATCCCTTGGTGATTTCGGCATAGATGGCGATGAAGCATCGTAAGAAGTTCGCCTTGCCTTGAAGACTTTGAAGTTGTAAGATTGTGTGTGGGGGGGGCAACTGGATTATTGCCTCCACCTTAAGAGGATCGACCATGATCCCTGTTGTTGATACGATGAAACCTAAAAAATGTCCTGACGTGATGCAAAAGCTTCACTTGTTGGGATTCAAGCGAATCTTGAAGTAGCGTCAGCGTTCGAAGATTAGTTTGAGGTGCATAGGATGATCCTTTCGCTTGTGAGAGTGTGATGCTAAATCATCTAGATAGGCCTCGACTATATGTTTGAGGTCGTGAAACACAAAAGGCATGGCCCGTTGGAAAGTGGATCCAGCATTTTTGAGGCCAAAAGGCATATTACGATAGGCAAATGTACCCCATGGACAAACGAATGTCGTTTTTTGTTGGTCTTCAGGTTTGATTTGGATTTGATTATATCCCAAAAAACCATCCATGAAAGAAAAGGATTCACAACCGGCACATTCATCAATGATCTGGTCAATGAAGGGAGTTGGAAAATTGTCTTTTGGACATGCCTTGTTCAAATCACGGAAATCGGTACATACATGAATCGTGCCTTGTTTTTTATTGACCAGCATGGGTTTTGACACCCATTGAGTCAAATGAATAGGATAAATGAAACCTGCCTTGAGCAATTTCTTGACCTCAAGCTTAATGGCTGGTGCTTTCTTAGGATTGACTGGATGAAGTTTTTTTCGAACCAGCTTGTCATCAAGAAACGTTGTGATTTCATATTCAACTATTTTCAGATCGATACCTGATATTTCCTCATAATACCAGAAAAAAATGTCGTGGAATTCTTTGAAAAGATCTGTATAAATTTGAATCTCTTCGGGGGAGCAATTTGCCCCGACGAAGACATTCTCCATGACACTAGGGTTTCAAAAGATGTTGATAGGTATAGTTTTAGTGATAGTCACCATATTGCCCTCAGCATAAATTTCCTGTGTAGCTAAGAGATTGATAGGACATGGCTAATCTCTGATCATGGCGATAGTGAATTCTCCTACCTCGATTCGGCTTAACTCTGGGAGGAAATATGATCTGTGATGAAGATCCACCCAAGGTTTGTCCGGACTAGTCATTGCTTCGATTACAGCTTCGTCAGAAGGCAAGACTAAGTCTAACGAATTGGTGTTGGCAAGAGAACCCTAAGCCCAGATAGGCTCTAGAAGTGGATCTAACTCTTATGCGGGAGTCAGATCAGAGTTAGCTGAAGCTTGCTGGACTAAAAAGTACGCTACTTCAACGGTCGACAAAGGCATGGACATGCCGGGGTGCCCTGTCTCATCTATCGTGGCTGATGTGGAAGGAAGAATCCAAGGATCCTCAAAGTAAGTCGTACGGAATGACGAAACTTGAAAAATCTCAACCTTGTGGTGGCTAGATATAAACTTGACATCGTCATGAGGAGGTGGGTAATCGAAGGTACCCATCAAGGATGGGAACAAACCAACTCCTATGTTAATGACACCAGGTTGAGGATTATCAATCATGGGAACCGTGGATGCCCCCAAAGCTGGGTCAAGTCTAGAGAAAGACAATTGATCGATGGCCACTATCCGCCCCTCGTGTGGAAACAACAAGACTCAGAAAACTATAGCAACCACAGCTTGCATAGAATAAGTCCAACTCTGTCCTAACAAGAGATTATAGTTGAGGGGAGCATCGACTACCTCCACTTCGACACACATAGTCTTCCCTCCTAACTGCAGAGGGAAAGAAGGAATGATGCCGTGTGGTCGGAAAGAATGACCGTCAAATGCAGTGAGGAGAGTAGGTGATGGAGACAAAGCGGGTTGGCCAATGGCCTTCCAACATGCTAACGACATAACACATGTCGAGGTGCCCTCGTCGACCACCATGTAGAAGATATTTCGTGTAAAAGTTTTCGTGGGATGAGCCACTACTATCTGAAACGCTACGTGGTAAGGCAGACGAGGTTTTAAGTCGGTGGTATCTAACATGATGGTACCCAGGTTACAAGTCTCAGTAGAGCCTAAAGTAGTTAAGAAGGCTTTCCTCTGAGCAGGGCAGCTTTGGAGGACTTCCAAAGCAGACATCGCACAAGGGGTTTGTGATAAATCCTCCACCACAGAGTAATTCTCGGTGGCCCTTGCATTTGGGTTGTGAGAAGCTTTCTTAAATGCACCCTTTGGAATGCGTGTCATCGTTTCTACCAACGTCTTCTTGATATGTAGAGGAAGAGATGGGATTTCATCTTGGTTTACTATAGTCATGCGCTCTAGTCGTTATTAAAGCATCACCCCTAACCATATATACATTCACGGATAAGGGATTGTTTGGAGGAGGGCAGGTTTCTTGACTGCCCCCTTCTGCACTTGTAGAGGGTTGAGTTAAATTTTGCCCATGCTGAAAGGGATTAGTCAACACAACTTGTTGTTGCTGTGTGAAAAACTTTTGGGCCTCTGCAAGTCAACGACAGAGATGGGTCAGGTGGTTTTCCACACAAAATCTGCGTGGATAACTCGTCATCCACTTTGTTGTGGTGTCCTCGCCAGCATTATCAGTGGGTTTTTTCTCCCCCTTACCCTTCTTTCATTGTTTTTTCTTCCCTTTAGGTTGTTGGGTGGCCTTTGGGTTAGTGAACTGCATGGAGTGTACTTCCAATGTTTGGGTAGGAGCGGCCAAAGCAGTAGCCTGGTTGGCCACTGAGTGTTGTATAGATAACTATTGCAACTGTTTTGTTAATTGCTTAGTGGGCTTGGTTTTGGCTGAACCAAAAATACCATCGGCATGTGGTCCAACTCTCTGTCTAGTTTTATCCAGTATCGATTGTGGTGCATCCGGTAGGATGTTGTATAATAAACCATACTGAGAATAGATGAGCTCAAACTATTGAGCCCTCATGATGGCATCTTCTTCGGAGAAAACCCTAGAAGTTGCGACGTCTTTGGATAGTTGTGGGACTAGAGACATAAGGAACCACTCAAGCAAGAATGCTGGTGGGACTGGTACTTTAATTAGACTCTTCTGGCGTCTCCACTCTCGGATATGATCAGAGATATGGTCCGCTGTTCTCTATTCGAAATTGGCAAGCAACTCTATGCCAACGTTGTATCTCACAGGTAACTGGAAATGGTTAAGGAGGGCCATCGCCATTTCTCCAAAAGAAGAGTATCTTGAGCAATCGAGCTCGATGTACCATTTCACAGCACTCCCAATAAGAGTGCATTGAAACAATAACAACTGAATGAAGTCATATTTCAATGAGTTAGATGAACACCAAAGATGGAAGGTAGTCACGTGATCACCTAGATATTCATTAGGCTTGGCCTCGAACTTTGGAATGTTCGAAGGAAACTTCGTTGGCATAGGAGGCCAACGTGGATCGTGAAAAATAGGATCATTTAACAACCTTGTCAAATCTGGCAAGTGTAACGTGGCCAGGAATGGTAGTTTGGGTTGCTGCTGATAGCCTGGGAAAAAGGGTCCTGGAGTTTGACTGGCACCAGGTTGCCAGGAAAAGTTTGGCTGTTGGCCCGGATTCTAGTAGAAAACATGGCCCTGACCAGCGTAAGGATTTTTCATCTGTGGAGACATCATTGGCTGATTTCCCATAAAGGACATAGGATGTTGGGCATTCATCATGTTTTACGAACTTTGGGAAGGATTACCCCATGCTGGTCCTGATGGGAGAGGCATAGTAGTTTATCCAGGGTTCCATTGATTGTGGAAAGAATTACCCCAGAACAACATTCCAGAGGTGGGAATGGATCCATGTCCTGAGTTCCAAGGTCCTACTGTATGTGCCCTCGATGCAGGAATAGTACCCTGCGCAGTAGTAGACTGTCCAAAAATGGGAGTGCCCCCAGACGGGAAAGCGGTGTATGTGAAAGTGTTGTTACCAAACGTCCTGTTCCAAACAAATGGTGAAAAACCTACCAGCATAGTGTGCGCAGGTGTTCCTTGACTCTCGGATCCAAATAAACTAGTGTGTGTAGGCTACCCGGTGGACTGCTGATGCAGACCACTAAGCGAAGGGGACGAAGGAGAGATATGACCTCTAGCGTAAGGAAAAACATTAAAAGGGATGGAAGTGCCCCCAAGTTGACCTTGCAGAGGAGCATTAGATCTCCCTGCTACCAGACCCAAAGTCTGTAAAGTGGAGTGAGTGAGTGCAGGACTTGTGCCCGAACTAGGCATACCGTATGAGAACGGAGGGCCTATCGCACTAGGTGTTAAGGGAGTTGTGGCCGCCACAATAGATGGGATCAGTCCATTGTACGACGTAGTTGCGACCGAGACCATGGTGGCTCGAACCGATGACGACAAGTTAGGAGATGCTTCTCCTGTGGTAGCAACTGTGGTGGGAATGGAAGAATTCCCATAGGAAGTAACAACGTTTGTTTCCATAGCTGTGTGAGGCACTGACAGGCGTTCATAAAATTGGATTGGTACAATAACCGATGGCCAAGTATCAGTGGTTGGGGTTTCAATTGAGCCAATATTGGCATTTGATTCCTCCGGGAGTTGTTCGGGCACAATGGTTTGTAACCCGGTTGCTTCGAAAGACCCTTGTTGGTCTAGCTTCCGCCTCAATGGTGGTGGGGGTGGCTCCAGTATAACCGACGGCAGGCCCAGAAGCCTTCATGATTGGCAGAGCTCGGGATCCTCCACTATGTGATAATATCCAAGACAAGCTAAGGTATTCTACACGTTCAAATAGTAACACACACTAAAAAAGAAGCCCCTAAGAGATAAGACAAGCAAACTCTAAACTAGTTGGAAGAACAGTTACAACAACCAACACTAGAGCAACTTACCGGTGCAAGTGCAACTCGAACACGGAAGCACCCTCCGAGTATACTCTGCAAAGCATGGCCCAATATTGTCCTAGGTACTGCGGTATACCCCCGCAATCACCTGTGTATGTCCCTAAAAAAATTGGCAACTAGGTTGCCAGCACGTGAACAGTCACCAGGTGGGTACAGTCGAAAGTCAGGTAGACCACAATGAGCAGGGTATTAAGCCCGAAACATGTAAAGGGTATCGAGAGAAAATGGTCTAGAAGACAACTGAGGACCTTGAATGGATTCGAGACCCATGAAGCCCCGTGGAAAATGCAAACAACGGAATCCCAAAACAAGCCCTCGATATGTGTTCTCCACTACGATTGGTCTGACTTTGGAGGGTTTATCTCCGCTACCTTTCTGCACGTGACCTTGTGTTTATCCCCTATGTTAGAGGGGGGTCCCGGATAACTTCCACGAAACTACACTTCTACACTCCCTATCTCAGACTCCAATGTTTGGTTTTGAATGGCCTTGGAGAGTTTCCTCTCCAACCTAATCCAAGGCCCTAGTCCTGAACTAGTTTGTGAACCCTACAAACAAAAAGTCTAATAGATTTTAAATTAGCATTGATTTTATGGGATTGTTTACGTCATGGGGTATGAAGGTGAAACTGATGATGTGTAAAGACTAAAGAAAAAACGATGAAAAAAGATGGAAACAAAAGACTTTTACTAAATGCAAAAATCAACAACTTTTGACAAAGAAAGATTTTATTTTCTTTTCAATTTTTCTAAGATTTCATGCAGCAAACATAAATCAATTTCGCTCGAGTATGAGCTACTTATGCTCTAAATGCACTACAAAAACTTATGAACAAAATACTTCTCCCTATCTATTGATGCAGAAACACAATCTTCAAACAAAGAAGAAAATGAAAAGTTTTTTTTTTTATCTTTTTTTTTTATTTACGTGTTAATCAAGCAACAAAGGGAAAATACTGACAAGCATAAAACCAAGAAAATCAAAATTCTGGCTTAAAGCACAGATCGCAAAGAATCAGAGCAAAGACACTCAATGGAAATCAAGAAAGCAAAGACTCTTACGCTTGTCTAAAAACCATAAAACATAATTTTTCTTTTTATCTTTTCTATCAACTATCAATTAAGAAAAAACAGGCTAAGGGTAAGAGGCCCTAACCTAATGATTGTTCAACCCTAGACTCAAACACCTGAGAGGAACACTTCTCACCAAAGGAGGGGATGACTGCCCCACCCTGATTGAAAAGCAGCCTGTCAAGCATGCTACTGTCACTGAAACAGCACGCGTGCGAATGCGTGTTGAGCTGAAACAGGGCACGTGTACACATGGTCTGACCTTGTACAGGCCACGTGTATGTATAACCTCTAAGACAAAAATAAACACAGGTAGCCCAGACCAGGAAGAGGCCTCTGGTATTGATAACCAGGGTCTCTTGAAGGCTTGGATTCTTCTTCTAATAGAAAAGAAAAATAATTGGAAGGAATAACAAACCAAAAAGGATAGGATCCAAAAAAACCCCTGAGAATGTATAATTCTGATAGGGAAGAGGAGGAATGCCTCTTAAGTTCTATGAACTCCTACATGCTACTGAAACCTCTACAGCTAGCATTCACACGTGGGCTGTAAGAGGTTAGGGCACGGGTACATGCCTCTAGGATTTCTGTAGGCTGTGTGTACCTCTGTGTGTCTCGATAATTACCATCAAGCAACAGTCAAGGAAAAACTGGTATAAAGAACTAGGCTCCCTGCTAGCTCAGACCTAACAGAAAATAGACAGACAAAGAAAGACAGAAAATCTAATCTTTTAAACTACCCACAAACTCAACTAAATCCGGAAGCCCTAAAGAGTATCTCCCCAATACGGTTGCCAACTCTGTTGTTGGGAAAAATACCCTATGAACTAGCAAACTAGGATCAGACTTGCATGCAGATTTTGACCGTAAAGAAATTACTTTTTAACCTACCACCCAAAACTTAAACCCCTCTTTCACAATACATGCATGGAAAGGAACTACTAACCTTGTTACTGACATTTGGCGTAGATCCTCCATTGTTCTTTTGTCCACTTGCTGGCGCTGCTCCTTCTAAAGATAACCTGCAATCAAAACTAACAACAATGCATGCACGCTACTTTTCTACTTGAGGGTTAGAAATTAAGAATAAATTAAACAAACCATAGATAACTCATGCATTGGGACGGGAAAAGTATTCTTTTATTATTTGAAAAATGAATCAACTTACAATCAAAGTCGAGACCGGCCACCACTCCTTGATCCTGATCCTGGGCTCCTCCTCTTCTATCCTCCAACTAATTTGTGTTAATTCTCCTTTGGCTTGAGGAAAGGCTAAAGGGTTGGGACAATGGATTCGACAAATGGGCAGAGTTTCTTTGCTATATTCTTCCTCCTCTAAATGGTACCCCTACCCCTTCTTTTATAGGCTAGAAGGAGCTAGGGTTTTGGATGAACTCTCGGCCATGCATGGCCGGGAGTTTCAGTTAACTGACCCATAGCTTTTTGTTCCATCGAAAACTTTCCTATTTTTGTGTTTTGTTAGGTACACGCGGGCTGTAGTGGGCCTGCCAGCGTGCACACATGTGCAGCAATGGGTTAGGGCACGTGGGCCTTGATCCAAGAGGATTTTCAAAGAGGTTGTTCAGCATATTTTTGGCAAGGAAGGGATATGAGTTGGCCTAATGCTAGGTAAGCATGTGTGGTGCAATTTAGGGTTATAACAGTGAGACATAAGCCTCGTGCTTTATCTCCTACTTGCCAATTTTTCAAACGATTATAAGCCTCTTACTTTACCTTCTATACCTACAAAAATCCCCAATAGATACAATCCCCTAGATTTGCCTCGTATTATCCATGAACTCCCTTTCAATTAAATCAATAATCTACCCAGGCTTGATGGAGAAAATGTGAAGATCATTGCTGAAAAACACATTCAAAGTCTTGAGGATTTTCTTGATTTGTTTGAGGTAGGAGATGATGATGTCTGCATTAGAATATTTTCCCTATCATTGCGAAGTAAAGTCAAAAATTGGTTTAAGGACCTTCCAGCTACAAGCATGAACAATTTCCATCAGTTTGTAAAACTTTTCCTAGATCGATGGGTGATCATGAGAAACACCACAAGAAAATGGTGTGTTAGAAAGGATGAACAAGACAATCATGGATTTTGCAATGAGTATGAGATTGTATGTTGGTTTTCCCTTACATTTTTGGGAAGTTGTAGTAGGTACCATTGTTTACTTAATAAAAAGAGGACCTTCAATCTCTTTGGATGGTATATTTCTAGAGGAGGCATGGATAGGAAAAAGGTAAACTATTTTTTTTTTTGAAGACTTTTAGTTGTGAATCATTTGTCCATATTGATAAAGAAAATAGAACAAAGATTGAAGAAAAATACAAGAAGTGTACCTATATTGGATACGATGTTAATCATTTTGGTTATTGCTTATGGGATTATGAAAATAACAACAAAATTAGGAGTAGAGATGTCATATTCAATGAGAAGATCACATACAAAGATCAGTTGTAGGGAAAGAAACAAGAAAAAGGAAAACCAAAATACACAGTGCTTGATGATATCATTGAAAAATAAATTCCAAAGCTACCATAAAATGATAATGTACAACAACAGGATCAACATGTACCTCAAATTCCTGCAAGTGCTATTAGAATATCCACCAGCTTTAGTATACCCCTTGAATGATACTCTCCTTCATTATATTATTTATTGTTGACTGATTCTGGTGAACCAGAAAGTTATGAAGAGACAATGTAGGTAGACACCAAAACGAAGTGGGAGAAAGGAATGAAAGAGGAAATGGATTCCTTGGTAAATAACCAGACTTGGGACTTGGTTTAGTTGCCTGCAGGAAAAAGAGTATTGCAAAATAAATGGGTTTACAATTTGAAGGAAGAAGATGGAGAAAAAAAATGGTACAAGGCTATACTTGCTGTAAATGGGTTTGCACAAAATAAAGGTATATATTTTGATGAAATATTTTCTCCTTTTGTTAAAATCACTTCAATTAAGACTATTTTAATTCTTGTGGTAGTAGAATATTTGCATCTTGAACATTTAGATGTAAAAACATATTTTCACCATGGGGATTTGGAGGAAGACATTTATATGCATCATCCACAAGGGTATGAGGTCAAAGGAAAGGAGAATTTGGTATGCAAGTTGAAGAAGAGCTTGTATGGCCTAAAGAAAGGTCCAAGGTAGTGGTATTTGAATTTTGACATGTTTATTAAAATTAACTAAGGAAATGTGTCTCAAGACACATGAGGAAATAGAATACATGTCCAGGGTCCCTTATTCATCAACAATTGGCAGGTTGATGTATGCAATGGTTTGCACAAGACCAGATATTGCACATGCAGTAGGAGTTGTGAGCAGGTATATGAAAAATCCAGGTAAAGAACATTGGGAGGAAGTAAAGTGGATTCTCAAGTATTTGAGAGGTATTGTTACTCATGCATTATGTTTTGGAGGCTCAAACACTATTCTATAGGGATATGTTGATTCAGATATGGAAGGTGATAAATATAGCAGGAGGAGCACCACAGGGTATGTTTTTATTGTAGTTGTAACAACAATAAGTTGGATTTAGAAACTCCAAAAGGTTGTTTCACTTTCAACAATAGAGCATAGTATGTTTTTTCTACAGACGCTAGTAAAGAGATGATTTGGTTACATAGGTTTATGGAGGAATTGGGAAAGAAGTAAGAGAATAGCAAGTTGTACTGTGATAGTGAGAGTTCCATTCATCTTGCAAAGAACTTAGACTTCCATTCAAAGACAAAGCATATACATATTAGGTACCATTTCATACAATCTATCTTGGAAGATGGAAATTTGAAGTTGGAAAAGATATAAACTAGCCAGAGTCCTGTAGACATGTTAACAAAGGGAGTAACCAAGAAAAAACTGAGTTCCTACTCAGTTTATGTTGGTATTAAAGCATGAAGGTGAGGTTGATAAATTTGTCAGGTCCAAGAAGGTTCATATTCCAACAGATAAAAAAACAGTGGAGTTGTTGAGATCAATATCCAAGTGGGAGATTGTTGGTCGTTGAGCCTGATTATCTTCCTAATTCACAGGTCTTTGTTTTCAGCTGTGTTTATACCCTGTGAATATTTTACACCCTAGAAGAATGTACACTCCTCCATGCGAAGAAGTGTAGAGTGGGGTTACCCCCTCTATGGGGTCTGGGGTCAAGCGAGCCCTCGGTAGGGGTTTAGGGGTGAAGCCCCCAAAGGAAAAATTTCCTTGTAAATGTATATTGTAATTTCATTATAAATCTAGACCGCTCATTATAAGGTCGTAGATATGATGATAGAAGTTATGTTACAGTTTTTTTCCCTAGAAGGAAACCCTCTTTTATGGGGGAAATGTATTGCGGCTATGTATCATTTTGAATATTGTATTCTAAGAGAGAATATTGTGAGAGAAAGAAGAGGAAGTTAGAACGAGTGTGTTGTAGGTTGTATCCCTTCATTTGTTGGATAATAATAAAGGAAGGACCTGAAAATTTCTTTGGTGGACATAGCCCACACTGGGTGAACCACGCATATTTGTGTCTCTATTTTACTATGTGTCTTCTATGTTTTATTTCCGCATTTGTCTGATTTTATTTCTCCGTGATATTGTTTTTATAACACCTCCCTAAGAACAATACCCAAAGAATACAAAGAAGAAAGGTGTGAACAGGAAAATAATTTAGGTTAGAAGCCGAGCTAGATGATTTTGAAATTAAAGATCTCATGCTAGATTTGGGATCTAATGTCAACATCTAACCCAAAAATACCTAGGAAACTTTGGGAAAACCTCAGTTACTGTATTCCCCCATCTAGTTGAGAATGGAAAACCAGTACTACATTTTCCCAGTAGCAAGGATGGAAAATGTAGAAATAGATGTTACGGGAGTTAAAACCATAGTTGATTTTGAAGTAATTGAAATCATGGGAGATAAGGATCCCTTCCTTTCTCTACTCAGAATTTATTGGGCATATGAAAATTATGCTATCATTGATATAAAGAAGGAAACCATGATGTTTGAAGTAGATGAGATAAAAGTGGTTCAACCCTTATATCCATATGTTGGGCCTAGATACATTGAGTCAATGGAAAACAATATGGAATCAGATTCTCTTGACCAATTATACACCATAACAACAGGAACGATATCGGATTACATAAATCCCACTGCAGATGGGTCAATGATTTGGAGAAGCATACATTCTGTTGATGAGGATTCATAAATAGCATTTGAAAGTTGGCAGCAAAGCTCATATGAATGATTCTCAAGATGATGCACAACTTTCAGAGAAATGGTATGGATTGGAACCAAGATTAGAGAACACCCAACATATGATGGTACCTCATAGGTAAACATTTTTATTGCTAGCATGAAAGAGAAAATAGCGACGAATCAAAGGATCTTTGTTCTTGATTTAGCCTTGCAGGATACCCCCGCTAGATGGTGGGTCGCTCACAGAGCCTTGATTATGGAGTGGGAAGACATGAGGCAACCCATCCGATGTCTATTCCAAAGTAGGGATCAACTGAAAGAAGAGATGAATATATATTTTCAATATGTGAAATTGTTCGATGGACAATCTGACCCCAAAGTGCATATTGAGAATTGCTTAAAGCAATGGAAATTTGCGTAAGTACCCTCTCACCTATGGGTACATGTAGTTCTCCACTCGTTGGTTCCAATACCAAAATCCTGGTACATACATGAAGAGACCAGAAGACAAACGAGTTGTTGGAAGACCTTACAAGACTAGTTTTACAAGGACTTCCCCTTTACAGGTAAGTACCCTGAGCTCAACACAGTCCTTCAAAGAATTTGAGAAATGATTTTTACTAATATTTGCAAACAAAGATCAAAGCGATTAGTATGTGTTGACCATGTTCAAGTAATTCAGTGTAGTCTAAGTCATGAATCTGATAAGATACTTATAGTTTGCTACAAATTTGACAAAGCCTTGGAAAAACCCAATCACTTAGAAGAACTTAGAAATTTAACTATTAAATAAATGAAAGGCAGCGGAGAGATTCATGATAGTTTACCTAGTCACACCTATAGCTCCTATAACCATCCACTAAAGTTGTGAAAATTTAACATAGGGAGTACAAAGAATCCTAAGATAGACTCCATAGGAGATTAATAGGATGAGCATACCATGAATTAAGTCCACAACCTGTTGCAGGAGTAGGAGGACTTGTTCCCCAAAATGTTCTCAGAACTGAAAGGTATAAAAGGAGCATGGGAGAAATGAAAATCGATTTAAACTTGATTCAAAACCTATGAAGCACAAACCATACCACCTTAATCCTAAAATAAAAGAGAAGGTCAAGAAGGAAGTAGACAAAATTTTTGCAGTAGGACTTATCTTCCAAATTGAAGAAGTCAAGTGGGTTATCCCAATAGTTATCCAGAGCAAGAAGGATACAAAATAAATTTGGGTATGTGTGGACTGTAGAATTCTGAATTCTTCATGTGTGCACGATCCGTTTCTAACACCTTTTAGTGATGAAGTGTTAAATCAGGCTGTGGGAAAATAATCTTATTCGTTTACAGACAAATTCTCAAGATATCACCAAGTTAGAATTGGAGAGGAAGACAAGAAGAAGACCACATTAATAACTTAATGGGGATCCTTCACATACAATTTAATGCCCTACGGATTAAATAATTCCTCTCTAGTCTTCTCTTGGATCATAATAGCAACATTTCAAGAGTTCATCCACAAGTTTGTAGAGGTATATATGGACGATTGGACAATATACAACCTATTAAAGGAACATGTAGGGATACTCCGGTTAATGTTTGATAGATTTCATGAACAATAGATATCTCTAAATGTAAGAAAGTGCATCTTCTATGTACCACATGGCATTCTGCTAGGCCATATTGTATGCCAGGAAGGAGTCTTGGTAGATCCAGCTAAAGTTGTGGTCATTCTGAACATGTCACCACCTACAAGTGATAAAGTGTTACACTCGACACTTGGACATACAGGATATTTCCTCAAGTTTATCAGAATATATTCAACTATCACTGCACCTCTGGAACATTTGTTGAAAAATTCTGAAATATGTCGGTGGACACTAGAATGTGACAAGGCATTTGACATTCTCAAAGAAAAACTAAGTATTTCCCTAGGATCCATTTTAGCGCAACCATGGGAATGAAATGTGGACCACCCTATCTATTTTTCTAGTAGAAAAATTTCACAAGCTGAAGGCAAGTACAAAACCACTGAAAGGGAAGGTCTAGCTATGATATATGCATTCCAAAAGTTTAGACACTATTTGTTAGGCTCTCATTTCAATTTTTTATTGACCACTCTATGTTGAAGTACCTAGTCAATAAACTAGTACTTAAATGAAGGATTTGCAGGTGGCTACTGCTCTTTCAGAAGTTTTCATTCAAAGTAATTGTTAAACCATGAAGATGCAATGTGGCTTCAGATCACCTTTCCAGGATGGAATCAGGTGAAAGTGGTGGAGCAATAGATGATCAACTCCTATATGTAGACCTATTCTGAATTATGGCCATCCTAGAGTATATTGAAGACATTGTTATCCTCCTCAGTACAAGGACCTACCCAAAAAATTACTTTTCAACCTAAAAATGACATATGGTGATTCACGCAACTGACTTTCAACTGATTTCATGAAAACTTTACAAATTGGGACTAGACAACATCTTTAGGAGATGTGTCTTGAACCATGAAAAGAAAAATATCCTATGGGAATGCCATGGTGGAGTTGTGGGAGGACATGTTGGAGGTAAAGCTATTGCACAGAAGGTACTTCAAGATGGATTATGGTCAGATACATTATTTAAATATGATAAAGAGTATGCTAGATCTTTTGACACCTACCAAAGAGTAGGGAAGCCATCACGCACACATGAATTACCCCTTTATTCATTTAGAGCACTTCAACCATTTGAGAAGTGAGTTATTGAATTTCTTGGACTAATCAACCCACTAACTAAGCATTCCAAGTCCAGATACATCATTACCGCAATAGATTACCTCACAATATGGGCTGAAGCAGAGGCAATTCAAGATTGTATGACATATACAGTTGCTAGATTTATTTTTGAAAATGTCATTACTTGGTTTGGATGTCATAGAAGCCTGACCAGTTATCAAGGTGGTCACTTTATTAGCAGCACAATCACAACGTTGAAAACATAATTCCTTATACAACACCATAAGAGAAGTCCCTATCATTCACAAGATAACGTTATAGTGGAGGAATTCAATAAAATTATTGAAAGAAGACTAACAAAAGTATGTTGCGTAAACAGGGAATACTGGGATGATAGAGTTCCAATAATCTTGTGGGACTACAGGACTACCACAAAGAAGCCACAAAGGTATACCCCATTTCACTTGGTTTATGGGAAAAAAGTTGTTGTACCTGCAAATTTCATCACCCCTAGTATCTATATAGCATAGGCTACATAGATGATAGATCACGAATCGGTTGCGCAAAGGATTGTATACTTACAAGAACTTGAGGAAGCGAGATTTCTAGTATATTTTCACTAGACAGTTGAAAAAGATAGACATAAATCTTGGCATGACAAGAACATTAAGTCCAATAGCTTTACCAAAGGGGATAAGGTACTACTCTATGAAAACCAGTATTAGAAGCATCTAGGCAAGTTGCGTATGAATTGGTTGGGTCCATTCATAGTTGTTGAAATCCAACACTCTGGTGTAGTCAAGATAGTGTAACTGGATAGTATCCTTCGACCATGTTGGATGAATGGCACCCGCCCAAAGCCTTAAATTTCTCATCTTTGAACCAAAGGAATATGGCTGCAGTCCAAGGGATCTTGTAAAGTAGTTAGATTTCTATTTTCTATAATTTCTTTAATACATTTAATAACATCGAAGTGTGCATAGTGGCACAATGATATTTGTTTTGTTCTTTCCATCTAAGTGTTTCTTTTTTGAAGAAATGATTACTCAGTTTCCTAGGTTCAAAAGAGTCACCATTACATTAAATGAAGTCATTAAACATGGCAGAGACCCTCATTGTGGTTGGAGGGGGGTGCATCTGAACTGTATCACATCCCATGTACCGCCTGCATTCGGTCTAGTCATACCCTTTATAGTAGCTATAGTAACCCGTCAGAACATTTCATCAAACCATAAAAGAATGATATGCATAGATGTCATTGATATCCCCAGTGGGATTCTCAATCGTGAAAATGGTAAACCCCTCAGGTCGACCATGTCCCTATCAGTCCATTCATTTATTCCAATATTACATTATGGATTTTACCCCATTATTAGTATCGTTCGGTGACAGAGCTTGAGATTGCGTTTATATGCTAATGATGAGTGTCTTTATGAGTGATTGCAAATCTATCTATGTATCTCGGTTATAAGATCTTGCGAACCCACATGAGAGACTTACTATTTATCTATGTTATCCTCTATTTTTCCACTATCTTCACCCTATCTTCATTTGTGAAATCCTCTGCTCACCAGTCTCTACCCCAACCCTGACCCCAATGTAGCTAGTCTATTTTTCCAACGATCCAGAGCCAACATACTGGGAGTAGTAGGAGGCCAAATTTCAACTCTGAAAGAGGCAATTCCAGACGAACCATGTGATCCCAGCGTTGAGGTCATGGGTGATGTTAAGGGAAAGGATGAGTTAGAAAAACTCCTCAACCTTGACCTATCTGACCAAATATTGTTTCCTCAAATGAATATTAGTGTGTTATGAGACTTGGCTCTAGACAGAATGGGAGGCATGCAATTTTTCCCCCAAAAATACTTCACCAACTTGTTCAATTCCACCATTTTGCACCTTAGGGATCTAATAGTTTTTGGGACCACTAGTGAGGTTGCGCGGTGCACCAAGTTTCTGATCAGTCGGGTGCATGACAAGAGCTTATGGCTCGATAAAAGATATCTAATTCATGCAGAAGAAATCCATCAACTCACTGGATTGGTCCCTGAGGGCGAGGATGTATCTAAAAGGATTCTAAGGCCCCAGTAAGCATGGGAAAAAGAAGGGTGAAGTCATCCTGTATGAGAAATTCCACACCCATAGGGGAAGACACACAACTAAAATTGAGCCAATTCTACTAGAGACAGTCCGTACAACATGTTATGTGATAGTAAGTAAGGTTATGCACTCATACTATAAGGTAAAATTTACTTTAGATGCTCTCTCTATAACATAATTTTGCGCAAACAGAGCAGTGTTTAATTGGAGTATCTACTTGTTAGAGGACCTCCTCATCGCTTGTAGGGAAGCCTAGGAGAAAGGAGGAAACTTCACCTATGCCTATCTTCTCATTTAATTTGCAATGTGGAAATGGTAGCCACCCACAGAAAGATAATTGGCACCAATAGATAAGGGGCTCCTAGCAAAAATATTTGGCCCTTGGCATTCAAGGTCAGACTTGGAGAACATGGAATTCAAAAATGAAATATTCATGAAGTGGTAAAACCATCTCATAGAAACAACTCATTGGTTGCACATACCACAAGAGCTATTATAAACACAAGGAATATATAATTTGGCCTAAATCACCACTATACTTTTTTCTAGTAGAGGCATGCGAAGCCTAAGGACTTCCACACAAGGTCACTACCCTTCTATCTTGACGAAGAAGCCTTTCAAAAAGAAGTCATGTCATGGAAAAATGTTAAGCACAACCCTCACAAGTCATTTATGCACTACTTCTTGCCACCAGAGCTATTGAAGGAATGGGGTAGGAAGAAGAAGCAAGGCCGAGTTTTGGTGTAGCAAAAAAGAAGAAAAAGGTTCAAATGTCGAAGGATTCAGAAGAATAAGAGGAAGAGAAACCCCTGTAGTGGAAGAAGAGGACATTACCAGTGTTTCCACAGCTCCCAGAATAGGTCATGCTATCAAGTAAGGATATCTATGAGATGCTCATTGCTGCATTTATAGGGGATGTCTCATTAAAAAAACCTTGAATAGGTGTTTCCCCTATAGAAGTTATAAATCCATAGCCCATATCTACGACTCTACCTTGAACAAGGGTCATCACTCGTGTTGCCCATACTATGATTAACATCACAGATGACCCTAATATGGACTCCAGTGTATACATGACCCTCATTACTGAACAAGCCCCATCGCCACCGCAAGACACCATTGTTCCCTCACAACCCACTTGGCCTGAACCAATACAATTGGATATCCCCGAACCATCCGAGCATGTGGAAGAACCCCTTACCTTGACTACTGAAGCCTTAATCCATCCAAACGCTCTAGATATATCCATCATGGTCACTCTTCCCTCGGCTAAGAGTCAACAACTAGAAGTCCCACCACTAATTCCAATATCGCAAGTTCTAATTACTTAGATTCCTCTCTCAACGGCCAGTGTTGAGACACAAATTATCAGAAGAGAGATTCCAGAAGTTTCACTACCTATAGATATAGGAAAACAACTGGGTCAAATATAAATGCAAACACCATTAGGACAAAGCACAACATCACTAAAATAACAACTGGAGCCAGTACTTCAGAATCCACAGTAGTGTGCAGAGCTACTACACCTTTTCTTGGGAAAGACAAAATTTCTCCCCCTACTTCCAATATCTATGAAGACCATAATTGAACAACAATTGCAAGGTCCCTCTCCAAGAGAAGAAGAGGTGGAGACACCCTTAGAACACTTCATGTCTAGTGGAATACCACTGGACACTACTATTATAACTAGTGATTTTTCTCATTTACCAATGTCGCAACTAGTAGGTATTATTGGTTGTGGAGCCTGATTATCTTCCTGATTCAGAGGTCTTTTACTTTTAGTTGTGTTTATACCCCAGGAAATATTTACACCCCAGAAGTATGTACACTCTTCCACGTGGGGGAGTGCAGAGGGGGGGTACCCCCTCTGCAGGGTCCGGGGGAGCTATCCCCCCGGCTAGGGGGTCTGGGGGCAAGCGGGGGTTCAAGGGAGAAACCCCCAAAGAAAAAATTGCCTTGTAAATGTATATTGTAATTTCATTGTAAATATAGACCTTTCATGATAAGGTCACAGATCTAACGGTAGAGATTATGTTAGGGTTTTTTTCCCTAGAAGGCAACCCTCTTTTATAAGGGAAATGTATTGCAGCTATAGTTGATGGTGAATATTGTATTCTGAGATAGGAGACTGTGAGAGAAAGAAGAGGAAGTTACAACAGGTTTGATGTAGGTTGTATCCCTTCATATTATGGATAATAATAAAGGAAGGACCTGGCAATTTCTCTGGTGGACATAGCCCACACTGGGTGAACCATGTAAATCTGTGTCTCTATTGTATTGTGTATCTTCTGTGTTTTGTTTCCACATTTGTTTTATTTATTTCTCCATGGTCCTATTTTACTAACAACTGGTATCAGAGAAAAAGGTAACTCGTAGGAAAAGAGGGTTCCTGGTTCAAGTGGGAGCAATGTCGGAAGACAGAAAGTTTAGGGTCGAGAAATTTAATAGCCAAAACTACCAGTTATGGAAGATGCAGATGGAAGATTATTTATATCAGAAGGATCTATTCCTACCATTGGGTGGAGTAGCAAAGAAGCTAATGGCCATGAAGTATGAAGTATGGGAGATTCTTTATAGAAAGGCTCTAGGAATGATACGGCTGAGCTTGGCAGTGTCGGTGGCTTTCAATATTTCCAAAGAAAAGACAACGAAGGGTTTGATGGATGCATTGGCCAAATTGTATGAAAAACCCTCGATGTCCAATAAGGTATTTATAATGAAGAGATTATTTAATATGAAGATGTCAGAAGGTGGGTCTGTTGTAGATCATTTAAATGAATTTAATATGGTTACTAATCAATGAAGTTCTGTAAAAGTGGACTTTGATGATGAGGTCAGGGCTCTTATAATCTTGTGCTCATTGCTAGAAAGATGGAATAGCTTGGTCATGGCTATAAGTAACTCTGTCTCTGGTTCAAATACTTTAAAATTTGATGATGTTGTTGCTATTAACCTTAGTGAGGAAATGCGATGGAAAAGCACAGGTGAGACATCAGGTAATGCATTGGACATGGAGAATAGAGGAAGACAAAAGGATAGAGGAAAGGGCTTAGGGAACCGCAGAAATTCTAGGAAGGGTAGATCCAAATCCAGACTTGGAAAGATAGAGAGTTGGAATTGTGGGAAGAAAGGACATATGAAGAAAGACTACAGAGCTCCAAAGAAACAAAGATATGGACAACATGAGAGAAATTAGGAAGCAAATGTAACATGTGATGTGTTATAAGATTCTTTGATTCTTTCTATAATATTTATGAGTCTTGGGTAGTAGATTTAAGAGCTTCATTTCATGCCACACCTCATAGGAAACATTTTCTATATTATGTTCAAGGTGATTTTGGACAGGTTCATTTGGGTGATGATGCACCATGAAAAATTGTTGGAATGGGAAAGGTAAAAATAAAGCAACGAAATGGAAACGAATGGTTGTTGAAAGAGGTAAGACATGTTCCAGATTTAAGGAAAAATATAATTTCAATAGTGTAGTTAGCAAGTGAAGGTTGTATATCCATATTTACAAATAAGACGTGGAAGGTCATCAAATGATCATTGGTGATAGTGAAAGGAGAGAAGGTAGGTACATTGTATTTATGTACTAGTAATACTGAATCTTCTATCTCTTTAGCTTCTACAAGAGTGGATACAACACTATGGAATCATAGGCTTGGGAACATGAGTGAGAAGGGTATGCATATACTTCACAAAAGAAATTTGTTTCCAGATCTTAAACAAATTGATTTGGACTTCTCTGAGCATTGTGTTTATGGAAAACAAAAGAGAGTCAGATTTCTCAGAGTCAGAAAAGAAAAGAAGAATGAAAGGTTAGAGCTTGTGCATACAGATGTATGGGGACCAACTCAGGTATCATCTCTTGGTGGCTCTAATTATTATGTTAATTTTATTGATGATGCAACTAGAAAAACTTCGGCTTATTGCATTCGACAAAAATATGATGTTTTTGATACTTTTAAGAAATGGAAAGCTTTGGTTGAGAATGAGACAGGAAAAAAGTTGAAGTGTCTCATATTAGATAATGGAGGTGAATATTGTAGCAAGGAGTTTTATGATTACTGTTCATACCATGGGATTTGTAGAGAGAAGATAGTTCCAAGAACACCACAAGAAAATAGTGTGTCAGAAAGGATGAACAGGACAATCATGGAGTGTGCAAGGAGTATGAGATTGCATGCTGGTTTTCCCTTACAGTTCTGGGTAGATGCTGTAGATACTATTGTTTACTTAATAATCAGAGGACCTTCAAGCTCTTTGGATGCTAGAATTATAGAGGAGGAATGGACAGGAAAAAAGGTAAACTGTTCTTTTTGAAAACTTTTGGTTGTGAAGCATTTATCCATATTGATAAAGAAAATAGAACAAAGCTTGAGGCAAAATCCAAGAAGTGTACCTTTATTGGATATGGTGTTAATGATTTTGTTTATTGCTTATGGGATTATGAAAATAAAAAAATCATTAGGAGTAGAGATGGAGAAGGTCATGTACAAAGATCAGTTGCAGGGAAAGAAATAGGAAAAAGAAAAACAAGAATACACAGTGCTTGATGAGATCATTGAAAAATAAATTCCAAAGGAACCATAAAATCAAAATGTACAACAATAGGAGAAGAAGGTACCTCAAACACCTGCAAGTGTTGTTAGAAGATCTACCAGGTTAAGTATACCCCTTGAACGATACTCTCCTTCATTGTATTATTTATTGTTGACTGATTCTGGTGAACCAGAATGTTATGAAGAAGCAATGCAGGTAGACACCAAAAGGAAGTGGGAGCAAGGCATGAAAGAGGAAATGGATTCCTTGGAAAATAACCAAACTTGGGACTTGGTTCAGTTTCCTACAAGAAAAATAGCATTGTAGAATAAATGGGTTTACAAGTTGAAGGAAGAAGATGGAGGAGAAAAGTGGTACAAGGCTAGACTTGTTGTAAAGGGGTTTGCACAAAACAAAAGGTATAGATTTTGATGAAATTTTTTCTCCTGTTGTTAAAATGACTTCAATTAGGACTATTTTAAGTCTTGTGGTAGTAGAAGATTTGCATCTTGAACAGTTATATGTAAAAACAACTTTCTCCATGGGGGTTTGGAGGAAGAGATTTATATGCAACAGCCACAGGGTTATGAGGTCAAAGGGAAGGAGAATTTGGTATGCAATTTGAAGAAGAGATTTTATGGCCTAAAGAAAGCTCCAAGGTAGTGGTATTTGAATTTTGACAGGTTTATGACAGAACAGGGCTATAGTAGATGTCATTCTGATCACTGTGTTTATTTTAAAAATCTAGAAAATGGAAGCTTTATTATCTTGCTATTGTATGTAGATGACATGCTTGTTGCTAGGTCTAATATGTAGGATATAAATGCGCTCAAGAAGAAATTAGCGAATTCATTTGTGATGAAGGATTTGGGTGCTACAAAGAAAATCCTTGGCATGAGAATAACAAGAGACAGAAAAAATCACAAATTGACATTATCTCAAGGTGAGTACACAAAGAAGTTGTTGGAGAGGTTTAGAATGTAGAATGCAAAACCAGTTAGTACACCTTTGGCCATCCATTTCAAATTAACTAAGGAAATGTGTCCCGAGACATAGGAGGAGATAGAATACATGTCCAGGGTCCCTTATTCATTAGCAGTTGGAAGCTTGATGTATGCAATGGTTTGCACAAGACCAGATATTGCACATGCAGTGGGAGTTGTGAGCAAGTATATGAACAATCCAAGTAAAGAACATTGGGAGGTAGTAAAGTGGATTCTCAGGTATTTGAGAGGTACTACTACTCATGCATTATGTTTTGGAGGTTCAGACACTTTTCTATAGGGATATGTTGATTCAAATATTGTAGGTGATAAAGATAGCAGGAGGAGCACCACAGGGTATGTTTTTACTATAGGTGAAACAACAGTAAGTTGGATTTCGAAACTGCAAAAGGTTGTTGCACTTTCAACAACAAAGGCAGAGTATGTTACTACTATAGAGGCTAGTAAAGAGATGATTTGATTATAGAGGTTTATGGAGGAATTGGGAAAGAAGTAGGAGATCAATAGGTTGTACTATGATAGTCAGAGTTCCATTGACCTTGCAAAGAACTCAACCTTCCATTTGAAGACTAAACATATACATTTGAGGTACCACTTCATACGATCCGCCTTCAAAGATGGAAATTTGAAGTTGGAAAAGATACACACTAGCTAGAATCTTGCAGACATGTTAACAAAGGGAATAACCAGGGAGAAACTGATTTCCTGCTCAGTTTCAGTTGGTCTTCAAGAATGAAGATAAAGATGAGAAATTTTCCAAGTCCAAGAAGGTTCAGATTCCAACATATACAACAACGGTGGAGTTGTTGAGATCGGTCTCCAAGTGGGAGATTGTTCGTTGTGGAGCCTAATTATCTTCCTGCTTCAGAGGTCTTTTACTTTCAGTTGTGTTTATACCCCATGAAGTATTTACACCCCAGAAGTATGTACACTCTTCCACATGGGGGAGTGTAGAGGGGGGTACCCCCTCTGTGGGGTCCGGGGGGGATATCCCCCCAGCTGGGAGGTCTAGGTGCAAGCGGGTCCCCAACAGGGGTTCAGGGGTGAAGCTCCCGAAGAAAAAAATGCCTTGTAAATGTATATTGTAATTTCATTGTAAATCTGGACCATTCATTATAAGGTCGCAGATCTAACGGTAGAGATTATGTTAGGGTTTTTTACCATAGAAGGTAACCCTCTTTTATGAGGGAAATGTATTGCAGCTATGGTTGATGGTGAATATTGTATTTTGAGATAGGAGACTATGAGAGAAAGAAGAGGAAGTTACAGTGGGTTTGTTGTAGGTTGTATCACTTCATATGCTGGATAATAATAAAGGAAGGACCTGGAAATTTCTCTGGTGGACATAGCCCACACTAGGTGAACCACGTAAATCTATGTCTCTATTGTATTGTGTATCTTCTGTGTTTTGTTTCCGCATTTGTTTTATTTTATTGCTCCACGGTCATGTTTTACTAACAGGTATAATCAAATCCTCTACCGAGAAATTGGAGTAGAGGATCCATTTGGTAGAAAGGGAATCCAACATCTGGAAGCAAGAAGGAATCCTGATGCAGACATGAATAATGCAAGAGGAGTATTTGAAGATTCATGAGGAACAAAAATTCGAAAAAGTAAAGGAAAAATTAATAGAGGCCTGGAAAAATTTCTTAAAGACAATGCCTCAATTGCCAGAATCCAATGTAATAGATGATCCCATAGGATAGATTGAATTGGTTCAGGTTGCCTAGATTGAGCTAGAAGATTGAGCAAAAAATCTAGAAGTACAGTTGTGGGAAATCAAGATAGAAGTCAAATTACAAACCAACGAGATAAAGGAACAATTGGAAAAGGATGTTGTGGAAGGAAACAATTCCAAAATAACACTACATAAAAATATTGCTGAGCGCACCACAATTTTCAAGGAGATCAGCTATTGGATGGTAGTAATCTCACGATGCAACTAGACACCGGAAGACTTGCACTTAAAGATCCAATCTCTTAATGAGGAAGCGTCCAATGCCCTAGATCCATTGGAACAACAAGTGAAATTTGATGAGATTCAATATGTGGATAATGATCTAAATGCATTGTTTGAGGCTCAGACAATGGCCAAGAAGGAACTCCGAAAATTTCTACCAGTCATCCAAGATGCATATATACAAATTCATCAAGTGGAGGCTATAGGAGACTCATAATGGAAATCCCTTGTTGCATCCAAATCAGATTATTTCACCATGTTAATCCCTAATGTTGGATCATTACCCCTTAATTGGGGTAGATTAGATTAGTAATGTTATTTTATTTATGTCATATTTAGGCCATTAGTTGTAATTATAC
>CBVK0100097300.1:0-33279 GCA_900067695.1 Picea abies
TGGTATATATAGGAGACTAGGAGGTATAATTACAACTAATGGCCTAAAGAAGACATAAATAAAATAACATTACTAATATAATATGCCCCAATTAAGGGGTAATGATCCAATATTAGGGCTTAACATTTGCGCACATCAAGGTAGTGTACGGAAAAGTGTTAACAAAGACAAGGTGCACACAGCCTATGAGTTGCACGCACCTCACCAAGTGCACACATTTCACTATGTTGTGCACACTTAGCTTAGTGCATGGGAATCAATGTTATGTGGCCGAAGAGCCTATATGATTATGAGGTTGGTGAGCCTGGACACAAATAGGACAATATGCCTATACATGTAAATATAATGATGAATATTAATATAATATTGCATCACTACGCCCTGACTAACTCAGACAAAAAGAGATGGGGCTCCTACTCCACTGGGAAAAAGGGAAAACGGGGTGAGTCGTAAGTCTTAGGGAATATTTTATAATTTTTCCGGGAAAAGTGTAATGTCAAATATATTATTAGTTTATCCTATGTTCCCAAGGATAGGGAACGGGTCACTAAGTGGCTTAAAGCTACTTTTGAAGGTGACAAGTGTCAAGTGGAAGGAATCCAATATATATTGTTGGCCTTAGTGTATTTTTGGGGGAATTACGATTATTATTCATGTTGCAAGATCTGGTGAGAAGAAAAAGGTCAGAATATATAGAAAATACGATTATTACCTTATCTTCTAGAGAAGCTTGTGGGGAGTTGTGGGGGTTGTATCTAGAGTTTCATTGTCTAAGAGTCGGGTTGGAAGACCATGAGCAGTCTCTCTGGGTGATAGACTAGATGTTGTGGAGTGGTTTCCAGACCCATGAGAATATTCTCTAGGTGAGAGAATTGATTAGAATTGTTCCCTGATGCTTTGAGCACTAGTGACAGGGATCAGAGACTTCATGCTCGTTATGTTGTTGGTAACCCTAGAAAAGGAAGTGGGGAAACCGAGGGACTGGTGAGTAGAGAAGGGGAACACTTCCTTGGGTGTGATAGGTGTTTGGGGAATGAGGGATTGTAGACTAGTTGCAACAATGGGCACTATGATTGAGCAATTCTGTTGAGTTTCAGACCATAGCTTGTCGCTAGGAACCTGTTTTCCCTGGTGGAGTTGAGACTCAACTTGGGGGTGACCTTTTGCTGAAAGATTATGAGAAACATCGTCTATGGCTAGGAGGAACCTCTGAGTCAAGGTCGAAGTTGGTGACTTTTATAAAATATAAGTCTTCTTTATGTGATTTTCTTGTGTACTGTGCATTTTTGTCTATGTTTGACATGGATTAAATTCTTGTATGTGTTGCATATAAGTATTTGATTTTATTTGGTTTAATGTCTCTTGGGCATATAAGCCAGTGTTATATCCCTAATTATGGATGTTCTTGAGTATTTTAGTTGATGGTAACTTTGTCTGTTAAGTTTAACCTTTTTTTTTGTTATGAGCCATCAAGAAGAGGATTGAGTGGTTAGGTGCATAGGTTTGTAGCATGTGTGTATCTTAAGGCTGGAACAAGTGTGTGCGATTATTAGATTCTACGCATAGTGAAATTTGAGTTGGTACATGGCACTTGGTTGTGTGCGAGGTTGTGCTGTGGGAATAGTAGGATAGTGTACGCAATTGGTGTGCAAAGATTTGAGTTATTTTCACTTCTTAAGGTTGTATTGAAATAAATTATTACTTATGTTGCTATAAGTTGTGTTTTGCAACTCAAGCTTTGGTCAAGCGCATTACTTCAAGCGATATTGCATGGATTAAGTTTAAAGTAGACCCTATGCAATTTAATCCTGTAACATTGCTCAGTGGTATGTTGGGATTATTGCAATTTTGTTTTTTTAGATCATGTGTAATGTGGTAACGAGACCTAGTGGGAGGATGGGTACGTTACAAAAGTTGAGATTGTGTGATGTGGCCCATCCCGTGGTGGATGGGGATGTTACATTTTGGTATCAGAGCAATTGGTTCAACACTATACTTTTATGGGCCAAATATTATCATGAATACATGTGTACGCTAATAATTGGTACTATGCAGTACATATATTAGTTTGCGTGGAAGACCATTGGTGCACAGTATAGAGTTATGATACAAAAAAATTCAATGATGTGCGGGTGTACATGCTAGAGTTTGGGATGATGAAATCATCCAAGAATTCCAAGTTAAAGGATTCTGACAAAATGGTGCAAATTTTTCATGTAGTTGTTGCATGAAACGATCTAACAAATCTTAATTGTTTGCACATTTTGTAAAACAGGACAGAGTCAGTGCATAGAACATGACAGAGTCAGTGCAGAAGGTTAAGAGAATGGAAAATGCGTAGAGGACTTATAGTCTTGATGATGAATTTGGGGATCTATATATCGGTATGGGTGGCGATGTTACAAAATCCAAGGAGGAGTGCATAACTTTGGTAGAAACTATAAGAGAATTGCAAAAATATGTCTAGAGTTATAAGGAGGACAACCAAAGGCTTATGAGAGCCAAGGCGTATCAAGATGACTTCAATGTCAAATTCATGTAGATCCTAGACATAATAGAAAATAATATGGATAAGGAGACAAAGACGAGTATATCAATAAGTCACAAGTTTGATGATGAGAAAATGAAAGAAGAAAGAAGTGTTGGTAAACATTCTTTCAGAAAAGAGCACAGTAGCTCAAGTCCATCTCCTGTCAGAAAGCATAAGAGAAGGAATGGGGTGGATGAGATACAAGGGGAAATGAACAAAATAAATCCTCCTACCTTTTATGGTGAGCACAAGAAGGATGAATATGCAGAGACCCGGTTGCTGGGTATGAGGAAGTACTTCGAGATGCATAACTATTTCATGTAGGAAGAAGGGATAATTGCTATCTATCAATTAAAAGGAAAAGAATCAATGTGGTGGAATCAATATGTGCAAGTTCATCGCATTGATGAGAAGAAAGTGACTTGGATGGAGTTCAAGAGGTGTTTCCAAAATAAATACTTAACCAAGCGCTATTATGACAAGAAAATGAAGGGTTTCTTTGAACTCAAGCTTGGGAGTATGACTGTTGACGAGTACGAAAGAAGATTTTTGGAGTTGTTGAGTTATGTACCTTTCATCAAGGATGGGAAAGTGAAGATTCAGAGATATTTGAGTGGGTTTCCCTCAATTATCAGTGAAAAGATACAGTATGGTTACCCTAAAATGTTGGAAGAGACCTTAAGGTGTGCTAAGTGTCTTTATGATCAACAAAGGGGAAGATCGACTTTCCAAAAGGATTGGGAAGAAAATATGAAAAGTAAGGCGGAATAGAGGAAGTAAGGAGTTAAACCACTGCTTATCAGAAATACTTTGCAAGGAAAGATGAGTCTTCAGGAGCCCAGAATGTCAGAAACAGTAGAACAAAAGTCATGGAAACAACCTATGTATTGTTGGGGTTGTGGCAGAAATCACATGTGCTGATATTTCCCTAAAATAAGTGATAAAGAAAGGAATACGCACAATGTACAACGAGATGTGACAATTGAGGATATGGGAAGAAATGTGCCAAGGATTTACGTTGTGATGGATAACAAGCAGGTTGAGTTCTAGTCAGACATGATCAAGGTGGAAGGTAAGATTAATGACCAACCCATTGTTATTTTAGCAGACTCAGAATCTCGTCATAGTTATCTAGATCCTAAAATGGTGGAAATATTCCATCTGTCGAGAAGCAAGATGGGAAAACCTTGGTTGGTGTAGTTAGCTATAGGAGCAAAAAGGAGGATCAATGAGATGGTTAAGGCATGTCCATTGGAGATGAATGGACTATGCACAAAGGATGATTTGAATATTATACCTTTGGGCTTGTATGATTGCCTCATTGGAATGGATTGGTTGCATGAGCACCATGTTGTCCTAGATTCTTATCATAAGGCATTTACTTGCTTGGATGTGCAAGGAAATTTGAGACCAGTTCAAGGAATTCCAAGAGCTATGACTATCAGAGAATTTTTAGCTTCATAGTTGAAGAAAAGTTATATAAAAGGGGTCAAGTATTCACAATGCTCATGGAAGAGGCACATAAGGATAAAGTGCCATGTGTGGAAGATTACACAATACTGAAATAATATGAGGATGTATTTAAATAAATACCAGGAATTCCTCTAAAAAGAGATATTGGCTTCTCTATTAATCTGATACTGGGAGCAACACCTATATCCGAGACTCCTTACAGGATGAATATGCCAGAACTGAAGGAGTTGCAGATGAAACTCGAATAACTTATGAAGAAGGGGTATATACTCCCAAGTGTGTTACCTTGGGGTGCACCATTTTTGTTCATCAATAAGAAGAATGGTACACTAATACTTTGTATCAACTTCATGCAGTTGAACAAGATAACAGTGAAGAACACGTATCATTTGCCAAGGATAGATGACCTGTTTGATCATCTAAGAGGCGCATGAATATTTTCCAAGATAGATCTCAGATCTGGTTATCACCAGGTAAGGATAAAAGAGGAATACATCAATAGTACCACCTTCATAACAAGGTATGGTCATTATGATTTTACAGTGGTGTATTTTGGGTTGTCGAATGCACCAGCTGTCTTCATGTGTTTAATGAATGGAGTTTTCAGAAGTTACTTGGATAAGTTTGTCATTGTATTTTTGGATGACATTCTTATTTACTCAAAGTATGATGAAGAGCACAAGCATCACTTGAGGATGGTGTTGTAGGTATTGAGGGAGCATCAACTTTATGCAAATTTGAGAAAGTGTTAATTTTAATAGTGATATATTGATTATTTGTGTCATATTATTTTATAAGAAGGAATAGTTGTGGACCTAGCGAAGATAAAATCCATTAAGCAATGGCCAACACCAAGAAATGTCACATAAGTGAGATCCTTTATGGGATTGGCAGGGTACTATAGAATGTTTATAGAAGGATTCCCATAGATTACAGATCTGATTATATCACTGTAGAAGAAAGGTGCGTGGTTTGAATGGACTCCAGATTGCGCAAGGATTTTTTAGCAATTGAAGAGTTTTTCTGGAGATATTTTTGGATCAAATCTATGTGTGGAGTTTTGAAACGTCCAAAATTTCTAGTGGACACTCCACCCATCATTAGGGACCTGAAAACCTTGTATGTCCAATGCGCTGATTTTAAGTATTGTTGATCCAGATGCATACTTTATTTTGTGCACAAATTCATGCAAGGAAGGACTCGATGGGGTCCTAAGTCAGAATGGAAACATAGTATGCTCCGAATCAAGGAAGTTGAAAGAAAATGAAAATCTCTATGCTACGCATGATTTAGATTTGCTAGCTATAGTGCATGCCTTGAAGATGTGGTGGCATTATCTCATGGGAAAGAGATTTGAGCTTAGAGCATACCATTGTGCTATGAAGTATTTGTTTGGACAACCAAGTTTGAATGTCAGACAAAGCAGGTGGTTAGAGTTCCTTAGTGAGTATGACTTCGACATAAATCATATCAGAGGAAAATAGAATGAGGTGGCTGACGCACTCAGCAGGAGGGTGCATGAAATGTATGATACAATCGTTAGCATGTACCAGATAGATTTGTGCAACAGAATTTTGGAAGTTTCCAAATCAAATCTGCGCTATATGGATATAAGTGCAACTTTACAACCAGGTATATCGTAGCCAAATTTTGAAGGTCATGAGTTAAGAGGGGATGGGATCCTCAGGTATAGACGCAAAGTCTATGTGCCAAATGATCAAGAGTTGAAGAGCCTAATTTTTTTAGAGATGCATAAGGTTCCTTATGTTGGACTTCAAGGTTACCAAAAGACCATTGTTGCGGTCAAGAAGCAATACTTTTTTCCAGGTATAAAAAAGGAAGTTGCATATTTCATTGTGATATGTATTGAATGTCAGAAGGTCAAGTTTGAGCATAGACATCCAACTGATCTACTGCAGCCTTTGCCAATTCCTGAGTGGAAGTGGGAAGTTGTGAATATGGATTTCATAACTAAGTTTCCTAGGACTATTAAGAAACATGATTCTATCATGGTGGTGGTGGAAAATCTTACTAAAGCTACCCATTTTATTCCAGTGAAGTTAACACACAAGGTGGTCGATATTGCTAAGATATACATGCGCGAAATTTCTAAGTTGCATGGTATACCTAAGATGATTGTGTCCAACAAAGATTCCAAGTTCACATCGAGCTTTTGGAAATGGTTATTAAAAGGATTTGGAACAAGTCTAAATTTCAGTACAATGTATCACCCTAAGATGGATGGTCATATGGAGAGGGTAAATCGGGTGATTGAAGACATGTTGAGGATGTATGTGATGGATACTCCATCCAAGTGGGAAGAATTCCTTCATTTGGTAGTGTTTTCTTACAACAATGGGTATCAAGAATCCTTAAAGATGAGCTCGTTTGAGGCACTTTGCAGTAGAAAGTGAAACACTCATGTAAGTTGGGATAACCAAACATATCATGTAGTAGTTTAGTTAGATTTTATCTAGGAAATGGAGGAGCATATGTTAAAAATAAGGCATAATTTAAAGGTTTCCCAAGACCGACATAAAATTTGTTTAGATAAAGGAAAAAACCACAGGGAATTTGAAGTGGGTGATCACGTGTTTTTGAAAGTGAAGGCCAAGCGGAGTTCCTTGAAATTGGGAAAGTGTTCTAAATTTGCAGTGTGCTATTGTGGAACCTTTGAAATCCTTGAAAGGATTGGTCCGATCTCTTATATGCTCTCATTTCCTATGTACTTATGCATTCATAATTTTGTCCATGTGTTAGTTATTAAAAAGTATGTACCTAATCCTAATCATGTCAATGATTGGAATGTGATTGAGGTGGAGCGAGAAGGCAGATTTCAAGTGCGAGAAGTTTGCATAATGGATCAGAAAGTAAATTAGCTATGAAATTGATCCATGGAGCTGGTAAAGGTCCAATAGAATTGGCATAGTCCTAAAGATGAAAAATGGGAGTGCGAGGATGCTATGCGAGCAGAGTATCGTCATCTTTTTGAAGAGTTTTGAAATTTTGTATGTACATGTGTATACGATGCACTGAGGACAATGCATAAATAAGGGGGAGGGGATTGTAGTGTCCTTGATATGGAACCCTTTGTAATTGTACATATAGTTTGGTGAGCCATTGGAACCAAGTGTAAATGTAATGTATATTTAGTCTAGTGATCCAAGGACACATGGTTTTGGTGTTGCACGCATCAGGGTAGTGCATGGAAAAGTGTTAACAAGGAAAAGGTGGACATAGTATATGAGTTGCATGCACTTGAGTAAGTGCACACATTGCACTATGTTGCAAGCACTTGGGTTAGTGTGCAATAATGAATTTTATGAGACCAAAGAGGCTATATGATTATGAGGTTGGTGATCCTAGACACAGATAGACCAGTGCACCTATCCATGTAAATATGATCATGAAAATTGATATAATATTGCATCACTATGCATTGACTGACACAGACAAAAAGAGATGGGGTGTCACATACCTGCTGTGGTGTAATAGATTTTTCGCCTTTTCTCGAGGGACAGAATCCCCGAGACCCTACGGGGCTTAGAATAGGCTACAGACGCCACCTCTGCCTCGATAGAGTCTCTGCACAACCTCCCGGTCTTAAGGATAGTTCAGTTTCTTTTATGAGCCGAAACAGTTCCTTCGATTCCTAACTGGAATCTCAATTCAATCGATCCAAAGGTCCTTCGAAAGTTCCCTTGTGCGAATACAACTAGGCGCGAGCTTCACGATTCCCAAGCAACCACAATGCTATGACCAAGGCCTATTCCCAAAGGTGCTTGTCACAACTCGCCATCTCGCGAGTTCGTGAGTCGAAGCTCTCGACTCCTCCTTTCAAATCTCGCGATACCCGATATCACGAAATGGGTATAGCTCCCTTCTGTCAGCACCCTCTGTGCGTGACCACCGACTAGGCTAAACACTAGCTCCCGTCGCATCTCACAACTTTGAAAGTCAAAGGGTTGAACCTCCATGCTCTTCCTGTGCGAACCTCCGAGACGCGAGAAGTCAATGAAGTGTTGACTCCTTTTCCCAGGTGACGCGTGTCCTCCTGTCAACCACGTGGGCCCCACCTTGTGGTTCTGCCACGTGTCCACACTCATTCCTCGGCTCTCGGCACTTCGTGACTTCTGATGTCAAGAAGAGGTTCTCTCAACCTCCAAACCCTTGAATGTGTGATATGCGATGGGGTACCTGATCCAACGGGCCTCCCACGACCTAGATCCAACGGTTGTCTCCGCTCCTCACTATTTCGCAACTTCACAAGTTGTGGCGTCCAACCTTGGCACCTTCCCTTCATGAAACCTCGAGAAGCAATGCTAGCTTTCCCTCTCGCGTTCTCGCTACTCGCGACTTCGCAAGTCAAAGGGTTGAACTCTCATTCCCTTATCTCACGAATCTCCGAGACGCGAGAGGTCAATGGGTGTTGACTCCTTTCACTAGGTGACACGTGTCTGCCTATCTATCGCACGGGCCCACCTTGCGGTTCTACCATGTGTCCCTCGTCCCCAGCTTCAGCACTTCACATCTTCGCTTCCCGAAGTGCTACCTCCTTTGTATCTCGACACCCGAAGTGCCAAGATCCCGAACTCCTCACTACTCCTTATCGCAACTCGTGACTTCGGGACTTTCGGGACAAAAGTCTCGACCTCCTATCTGCCGATATACTGAAATGCCAAAATTCTGACACGTCGTCAATGCGGGTCCCATAACGGAACTTCCCGCCTTTTTGGAGTTTTGGACTTTGTGACTTCGCGAATCCTGATGCTAAGCTTTCGGTTCTTCAACCCACGAAACCCCGAAATACCGAGTTCCGATGCATTTCACCAATAACTGGCCCACACAAATCCTTTCATCCCTTTGGGACTTCGCCTTTCACGACCTCGCGAATCTTGAGGAAAGGGTTTTAACCCTTCAACTTGTGAATCCATGAAATGAGATTATGCGAGTGATCCAACCGGTCTTGTCGACTCAGATCCTACAGTCCGATTTCTCCCAAATTTAAAACTTGAAAATAGGCTTACCGTAACTCCCCTGCTCCTCTGCAAGATTTGACGGCTCTCGGGACTTCGCGAATTCTCCACGGAGAATTCAGACCATCCAATGCCTCCTTGACGACTCTTGCGAAGCAAACACGGTAATTCCTTCGTTGTTATTTCGGGATTTCAAGAGGATCATTCTTCCTCATACAGGGTTACTAAGACTTTCGAGGTTAATTGCCAGATAATCCACAGTTGGTGTCATTTTTTTCATCGACGTTTTGAATCCGAATCGAGATTCATCATCAGGACTAATTGTCCTGATGATGAATAAGGCAATTAACCTCGAAACTACTCACCACAAAAATTTGAAAACAGTTACTAAGACTTACGCCTTCAAATCCTTTTCTAGGTTCTTGGTGAGGTTTCTAAGAAGGGTGTCTCTATGGGGATATCTATCCAGGGTATTACCTAAGATGGATAAGGGTATAGATTTCCCGAGAACAGACTTGAAGTCTGAATTAATTCAATATGTGTATAAATAGCGATTTATAAAAAATAACCCATACGTAGTCTTTCCATTATAAGCATGCAACCACCATTTCTAAATCAAAACACTACATAGGCAGTCTTATACACAAACCATTCATAAAACTGCACAGATTATGAGCATACATGTCAGCATATAAATTTCAAGATGCAAGATGTAAAAACACTTATCAGTAATAACACCATATGTGATTGCAACTGCTGAGAGGGGTGCTCGTTTCCACCCAACCGTAGGCTCAGCGACTCCCAAATGTTTTACCACTAGCCACCCCCGAGCTGAGACCATGATGCTACGAGACTGTGTCTCTATTTGTCAGTGACTGAGAACAAAGGTTACTCTCCTTCTTCTTCGCTGTCACTCACTCTGTGTTTTTCCAGAGTTCTCCTTCTTCCTTCCCTCGCATCTGCCCGTGATCGCCCACACTTCTTGCCTTTTCTCTGTTTGGCAAGGTTGCATGTGGCACGATTTTCCTCGCAGTGGTCAGGTCTGAGGACTCCACAGATGGGTGGTTCACCCCCATCCCTCATTACTCATGAGGATCCCTTTAACTACCAATCCTGACGAGTCATTTAATTCGGGGCCAGTGAGCCGCTCTTGGTTCTCTGGGCCAGTGAAGTCCAAATATGGTATTGGTTTCAGTGGAAGCTAACGCCACCTTTCCAGGTGCCTTCCACCACCTTTCTTCAGCCGTCATGGTCTCTTTTTCATCATATCCCCTCTCAACAGTCCTGCAATATAGATTCATAATATTATTCACATTCATCGACCTTTTTCACAAGGTCCATTCACATCACACATTCACATTTTTGGGTTTTCCATAGTTCTTGGCCAGTATAGTTATTTTTATAGACTGGGGGAAACAGGGTGTTACAATTCCCTCCCCCTTAAAGGAACATCATCCTCGATGTTCTTATCTATCAACATGAAATGCATGTACAGAAGTAAGCAAAATCGGATATGCCTGTCTCATGGCATCCTCCATTTCCCACGTAGCCTCATCTGGGCCAAAATGTCTCCACTGCACCTTGACCTATGCAATGGTTCGGTTCCGGAGAGGGGTTTCCTTTCTATCCAGTATGCATTGGGGTTCTGGTAGAAATTCTCCCTCTAGTTCCACCTGGATCACAGACCAATTAGTTATATGATTAACATCATGTACATATTTCTTCAATAATGAAACATGAAAAATAATATGCGCTTTTATTGTGGGAGGAAGTGCTAGCCTATAGGATATAGGTCCCACTCTATCTAGAACCTCAAAGGGTCCACAATACCGAGGTGCCAACTTGGCACAAGCTCCCATTTTTAGGGAACTCTTCCTGGACCTAACTCTGAGATATACATGATCTCCTTCTTTGAACTCTCTTGGAGTTCTCTTTTGGTCGGCATAACTTTTCTGTCGATTATGAGCAACCTTCAGGTTTTGTTTTATCTAAGTCACCTGCTGTTCCATTTATTTCAACATTTCGGGTCCAAAATAAATCCTGTTTACGGGATTACTCCAGCTAACTAGAGTGTTACACGGTCTACCATAGAGGACTTCGAAGGGACTCATCTTTAAGGATGCTTGGTAACCGTTGTTGTAGGCGAATTCTACCAGTGGTAGGTAGTCTTCCCACTTCTTGGGCTAATGCATTACATGCATTCTTAGAATGTCTTCAAGTATTTGATTCACTCTTTTTGTCTGTCCATCGGTTTGAGGGTGATAGGCGGTGGTAAACAACAACTTGGTCTCTAAACCAGCCATTAGTGACTTCCAAAAGTTGGAAGTAAATTTCGTATCTCTATCAGACATGATCTCTTTCAGCATACCATGCAGTCTGAATATCTCCTTCATGAATACCTGGGCGATATTGATTTCTTTGCACGTTGATTTGACCGGGATGAAATGGGAAGACTTGCTCAATTTATCCACCACTACCATAATGGCGTCATTCTGTTTGGTTGAGGTTAGTAATCCAGTGATGAAATCCATGGAGATTGTTTCCCATTTCCATTCTGGGATTGGTAGAGGTTGTAATAATCCTGTTGGGTGTCTGTGTTCTACTTTAACCTGTTGGCACTCTATGCATTTGGCTAAGTAATTGGCTATGTCTTTCTTCAATCCAGGCCAATAAAGTTGTTTCCTGGTGGTAGTGATCATTTTATGGTATCCTAGATGACCAGTATAGGGTCTTTTATGTAGTTCATCCATAATGAACCTCTTCAAGTCGTCACAATTTGGAATATATAGTCTATTTCTGTAAGTGAGCAGACCTCCTTCGGTCATCTGGTAGCCTTCATATTTTACCCCGGTGAGCTCTTGCTGTAGGTACATGGTCACGGTTTGGACGAAGGGATCTGTTTCTTGTGCATTTCTGATTCTTTCCTTGACATCTGTTTCGCAGGTGCTCACCACTGCCAGGTGAATTTTTTTCATACTTCTGCTAAGGGCATCAACCACCCTATTTTCCTTTCCTTTAATGTGTTTGATTTCGAAATCAAACTCTCTAAGGAGGGCCATCCACCTAGCTTGTCTAGCATTGAGCTTTGGTTGATCAAAAAAATATCGCAATCCACAGTGATCTGTCATGAGTACAAATTTTCTTCCCAGGAGGTAATGCCTCCACATTTTCAAGGCATGCACTATGGCAGCGAGCTCTAGATCATGGGTCACATAGTTGACTTCATGCTCGTTCAATTTTCGGGATTCATAGCCGATCACACTTCCTTCCTACATAAGGACTCCTTGGAGCCCTTCCTTATAGGAATCTGTGCACACGAGGAAGTCAGCTTCTGGATCGGTGATTTTCAGTGTGGGTGCATGGGTCAGTAGATGTTTCAGGGTTTGAAATCTTTCTTCACATTTCTGTGTCCACAGAAATTTTGTCCCCTTCTTATGGAGGGCAGTGATTGGACAACCAATCTTGGAGAATCCGTTTATAAATCTCCTATAGTATCCTGCTAATCCCATAAAGGATTTGATGTTCGAAACATCCTTTGGGGTAGGCCATTCCGTGATAGACCTGATTTTTTCAAGGTCTACCGCTGCTCATTCTTCAGAGAGAACATGGCCTAAGTAATGTATTTGCTTCTGGAAGAATTCACATTTGCTAAATTTGGCATAGAGCTGATGTTCTCTTAGCACTTGCAGCACAAGTCTAAGATGCTCTTCATGCTCTTTTCTTTTCTTAGAGTAATTTCATATATTGTCAATAAAAAAAAGCACAAATTTGTCTAGGAACTTGCTGAGTACATTATTCATCAAGCACATAAAAGTGGCAGGGGCATTGGTTAACCCAAATGGCACCACCACAAACTCATAGTGACCATACCTCGTTTGGAAAGCAGTTTTATGGATGTCTTCACCCTTGATTCAGACTTGATGGTATCCCGACCTCAAATCAATCTTTGAGAAAATAGACGCACCCCCCAATTGATCGAACAAGTCATCGATACTGGGCAAGGGGTACTTGTTCTTTATGGTTACCTTATTGAGTTGCCTATAATCTATACACAGTCTAAGGGTACCGTCCTTCTTTTTCATGAACAGGACTGGTGCTCCCCACAGAGACACACTGGGTCGAATATAGCCTTTATCCATCATTTCTTTTAATTGCATATTGAGTTCAACTAACTTAGGTGTGCTCATCCGGTAGGGTGTCCTAGATACCGACACCGCTCCTGGTGCAAGTTCTATCGAGAAGTCTATATCCCTTCTCGGAGGTAAACCCGGTACCTCTTCTGGAAAAACATCTCTGTATTCTCTCAGGATAGAGTGATCGTCAGGGCTTGGTTCATCACCTTCGATTGTTTTCAACACCTGTATTGCATATAGGGGACATCCCTTTCAACAATACTTTCTCATTTGCAGAGCTGATATTTGTCTCACTGAGACAGGTTTTTGGATCCCTTGAAGGGTTATCGTTTTCCCTTCTTTACTTACACATTCTAAGGTTTTATGGTAACAGTCCAATCTGTCTTTATGGGCGGCTAGCCAGTCCATACCAATCAGTAGATCATACGATCCCAGGGGTAATAAGTTAAGGGTTGTTTGGGTGGGGAATTCACCCAACATTAATTGGCAGGCTGGTATGACCTCTGCTATCCTCCTTTTGGTGCTAGTGGCTAACTGTACCAACCATGGCTTGGTATGTTTTTGTGGTTGTATTTTACACTTATCAACAACTTTAGGGGCTATATAACTCAAATTTGAACCAGGGTCAATCAAAACAGACACTAGATGGTTGGAAATCATACCTTCTATTTCCACCACTGAAGCTTGGTGGTCAGCTTGGTTATTATCCAAGGCTGCATAAATTTGTGGCTCACTCCTAGCCACATCATTGATGGTAGTAGCTTCTTGGATGTTATAAATCCTCCGACTATTATATTTTTGGTGTGGACAGTCTCTCAATAGATGTTCTTCCCTGCAAACCTATCATTTAAAAGGTTCTCTCTTTGGGTTATCAGTCTTCACTTATATGGGTCGAGAAGTTTTATTTCCACTCAAGGAGGGAAAATTTTGCTGGTGCATGCTCTGGGCTGGGAAGCTTATTCTTGGGTTCTTCTTATAGTTCTTAAACCCTAGGGATTTAATTCCCCTTCTCTGAAATCTTGAATTATTCTTCTATTTCCATCCTTCACGAGGTTCTGCTTGATGCCCAAACTGGTCATGACAATAGGTCGCCTTTCGAATAGTGCATTCTAGAGTCTTTGGCTCATCAAATTCAATTATGTTCCGATAGTCCTTAGGTAGTCCACTGATGAAGCATTTCACCTTTGCCTTTTCTGCTTTTATATAGGGTACATACCTCAACAAATCGAGGAATTTGTTGACATATTCTTCTATAGTGAGTTGTCCCAGTTTGAGTTCATAAAACTCTTTAGTCTTTTCGTCGAAATATTTTTCCGACAGATACTTCTTCTGGAAGTATTTCTCAAACCATTCCCAAGACAGGTCCTCTTCACGAACCCCTTTCACATTCTTAAGGTCTTCCCACCAAATGGAAGTCGTTCCACTCAAGTTGAAGGTGGCCACTCGGGGCTTCATATTTTTTGAAAAGTCATGGAATCTGAAATACTTCTTTATTCCAAGCAGCCATGCCTCTGCTTCCTCTCCCTTCTTTATTTCACTGTCGAAGGAGGGTGGTTTGGATTTTCTGAATTCTTTGAATTTTTGACCTTTGGAAGGCTTTTGCTTCTTCTGTTTCTTTCGGGAATAGGAACTGGTTCTGCTGCTAGAAGAGCCCTCCTAATCACCAACTTCCTTCTCAGAGTAATCATCCGACGCTTTTCCTTTACCTCTAGGGTGGACCTTTTTCGAGATGCTCCTCTCAGTGTGACCACTGATATGACCATGTTTCTGATTTTCAAGTTCATGCTGCATTTGTCTTTGTAGATCAAATAAACTTTGCAGTAAAACTGCGTTAATTTCTGTTTTCTTTTCTTGTTCTTTCATCATCCTTTCATTGTTGGCCTTACAGCTTTGTAATTCGACCATGAGGCTCCTGACAATCTTGGCTAGACCTGGAGGGGTCCCTACTACCCTCCTTTCATCAAAATCTTCATCTCTATTGTGGGAGCCTTCTCCCACTTCTTGGTGAGTCACCATACTATGCGTTGATAATTTCCTGCGGTTGATCTTCCGCTTGTGTGAAAAAGGAAAAATGCTAGTTGTTAGTCAATATTTATATTTATTTATGGCCAGTACATAATTCATATTTTCACATGTACACACACACAATAGGGGTTTTTCATTCTTAGCTTCGTCTTTTGATTAGGAAGGTTAAGACAGGGGGGTTACTCTTTTTAGGAGTGTTCTGAACGGAGCTTTTGCGTAGCTCGTTCATGAGCCCAAGCAGGCCAAGTGTTGTAACCATGCTCTGATACCAATTTTTCACATACCCGTTGCGGTGTAATAGATTTTTTTCCTTTTCTCGAGGGACAGAATCCCCGAGACCCTACAGGGCTTAGCACAGGCTGCAGATGCCACCTCGCCTCAATAGAGTCTCTGCGCAACCTCCCAGTCTTAAGGATAGTTTAGTTTCTTTTATGAGCTGAAACGGTTCCTTCGATTCCTTGCTGGAATCTCAATTCAATCGATCCACAGGTCCTTCGAAAGTTCCCCTGTGCGAACATCACTGGGCACGCTCTCCACGACTCCCAAGCGACCACAACGCTATGACCAAGGCCTATTCCCAAAGCCGCTTGTCGCAACTTGCCATCTCGTGAGTTTGCGAGTCGAATCTCTCGACTCCTCCTTTCCAATCTTGCGATACCCGAGATCACGAAATGGGTATAGCTCCCTTCTATCAGCGCCCTCCGCACGTGACCACCGGCTAGGCTAAACACTAGCTCTCGTTGCATCTCGTGACTTCGCAAGTCGAAGGGTTGAACCTGCGTGCTCTTCCCATGCGAACCTCTGAGACGTGAGAAGTCAACATAGTGTTGACTCCTTTTCCCAGGTGATGCGTGTCCGCCTGTCAACCACGTGGGCCCCACCTTGTGGTTCTGCCACGTGTCCACACTCGTGCCTCGACTCTCAGCACTTCACGACTTCTGATGTCGAGAAGAGGTTCTCTCAACCTCTGAACCCCTGAATGCGTGATATGCAATGGGGTACCTGATCCAACGATCCTCCCGCGACCTGGATCCAACGACTGTCTCCGCTCCTCGCTATTTCACAACTTCACAAGTTGTGGCGTCCAACCTTGGCACCTTCCCTTCACGAAACCCCAAGAAGCGATGTTAGCTTTCCCTCTCGCATTCTCTCTACTCGCGACTTCACAAGTCGAAGGGTTGAACTCTCATTCCCTTATCTCACGAATCCCTGAGACGCGAGAGGTCAATGGGTGTTGACTCCTTTCACTAGGTGACACGTTTCCGCCTATCTATCGCATGGGTCCACCTTGCGGTTCTACCATGTGTTCCTCATCCCCAGCTTTGGCACTTTGCGACTTCACTTCCCTAAGCGCTACCTCCTTTGTATCCCGACACCCGAAGTGCTAAGATCTCGAACTCCTCACTACTCCTTATCGCAACTTGCGACTTCATGACTTTCGGGAAAAAAGTCTCGACCTCCTATCTGTCGATATGCCGAAATGCCAAAATTACAACACGTCATCAATGCGGGTCCCACAATGGAACTTCTTTCCTTTTTGGAGTTTCAGACTTTGCGACTTCGCAAATCCTGATGCTAAGCTTTCGGTTCTTCAACCCACGAAACCCCGAAATACCAAGTTGCGATGCACTTCACCAATAACTGGCCCACACAAATCCTTTCTCCCCTTCGAGACTTCGCCTTTCGAGACCTCACAAATCTTGAGGCAAGGGTTTTAACCCTTCAACTCGCGAATCCATGAAATGAGATTACGTGAGTGATCCAACGGTTCTTGTCGACTCAGATCCTACGGTCCGATTTCCCCCGAACTTAAAACTTGAAAATAGGCTTACCATAAGTCCCTTGCTCCTCTACAAGATTTGATGGCTCTCGGGACTTCACGAATTCTCCACGGAGAATTCCAACCGTCCAATGCCTCCTTGACGACTCTTGCGAAGCAAACACGGTAATTCCTTCGTTGTTATTTCAGATTTCAAGAGGATCATTCTTCCTCGTACAGGGTTACTAAGACTTGTGCCTTCAAATCCTTTTCCAGGTTCTTAGTGAGGTTTCTAAGAAGGGTGTCTCTATGGGGAGATCTATCCAGGGTATAGATCTCTCGAGAACAGAATTGAAGTCTGAATTAATTCAATATGTGTATAAATAGCGATTTATAAAACATAATCCATACGTAGTCTTTCCATTATAAGCGTGCAACCACCATTTCTAAATCAAAACACTACACAGGTAGTCTTATACGCAAACCATTCATAAAATTGCACAGACTATGAGCATACATGTTAGCATATAAATTTCAAGATGCAAGATGTAAAAACACTTATCAGTAATAACAACAGATGTGATTGCAACTGCTGAGAGGGGTGCTCATTTCCACCCAACCATAGGCTCAGCGACTCCCAACAGATTTACCACTAGCCACCCCCGAGCTGAGACCATGATGCTGCGATATTGTGTCTATGTTTGTTAGTGACCGAGAATGAAGGTTACTCTCCTTCTTCTCCACTTTCACTCACTCTGTGTTTTTCCAGAGTTCTCCTTCTTCCTTCCCTCACATCTACCTGTGACCACCCACACTGCCTTCCTTTTCTTTGTTCGACGAGGTTGCATGTGGCACGATTTTCCTCGCAATGGTCAGGTCTGAGGACTTTACGGATGGGTGGTTCACCCCCATCCCTCATTACTCATGAGGAGCCCTTTACCTACCAATCCTGACGATTCATTTAATTCGGGGCCAGCGAGCTGCTCTTGGTTCTCTAGGCCAGTGAAGTCCAAATACGGTATTGGTTTCGGTGGAAGTTAACGCCACCTTTCCAGGTGCCTTCCAGCACCTTTCTTCAGCTATCATGGTCTCTTTTTCATCATATCCCCTCTCAGCAGTCCTGCAATATATATTCATAATATTATTCACATTCATCGACCTTTTTCACAAGGTCCATTCATATCACACATTCACATTTTTGGGTTTTCCACAGTTCTTGGAAAGTATAGTTATTTTTACAGACTGGGGGAAAATGGGTGTTACATGGGGGGGCTACTACATCGGGAAAAAGGATAAAGGGGGTGAGTCATAAGTCTTAGGGAATATTTTATAATATTTCCAGGAAAAGTTTAATATCAAATATATTATTATTTTATCCTAAGTTACCAAGGATAGGGAATGAGTCACTAAGTGGCCTAAAGATACTTTTGAAGGTGACAAGTGTCAAGTGGAAGACATGCAATATATATTGTTGGAATTAGTGTATTTTGGGAGGAATTGCAATTTTTATTCATGTTTCAAGCTCTGCTGAGTAGAAAGGGGTCATACTTTATAAAAAATCCGATTATTACCTTGCCTTTCAAAGAAGATTGTGGGGAGTTGTGGGGGTTTTATCCAGAGTTTCATTGTCGAAGAGTTGGGTAGGAAGACCATGAGTAGTCTCTCTGGGTGAGAGACTAGCTTTTTTTGGAGTGTTTGAAATACCCATGAGAATATTCTCCAGGTGAGAGTATTTCTTAGAATTGTTCCTTGATGTGTTGGGCACTAGTCATAGGGCTTAGAGACTTCCTATGCAGCCTGTTGTTGGTAATATCATGAAAGGAAGTGTGGAAACTTAGGCACTGGTGAGTAAGGAAGGGGAACACTTCCTTGGGTGTGATAGGTGTGTGGGAAATGATGGACTATAGACTAGGTTCAACAGTGGGCACTAGGACTGAGCAATTCTATTGAGTTTCAGACCATAACTTGTCGCTAGGACCCTGTTTTCCCTATTGAAGTTGAGCCCCAACTCAGGGGTGACCTATTTCTAAAATATTATGAGAAACAATGTCTATGGTTGGGAGGAACGTCTGAGTCAAGGCCACAATTGGTGACTTTTATAAAATATAAGTGTTCTTTATGTGCTTGTTTTTTTTCATGTACATCTTTGTCTATGTTTGACATGGATTAAATTCTTGTATGTGTTGCATATAAGTATTTGATGTTATTTGGTTTATTGTTGCTTGGGAATATAAGATGGTGTTATAGCCCTAATTGTGTATGTGCTTGAGTATGTCATTTGATGGTAACTTTTACTGTTAGATTTAACCTTGTGTTTTTTGTTATGAGCCATCAAAAAGAGGATTGAGTGGTCGGGTGAATAGGTTTGTAGCCTGTGCGTATCATAAGGTTGGAACGAGTGTGTATGGTTATTAGATTTTATGCACAATGAAATTTGAGTTGGTGCATGACACTTAGATGGTTTTTCATGAGGTTGTGCTATGGGAATAGTAGGATAGTGCATGCATTTTGTGTGTGTAGATTCGAATTATTTCCACTGCTTAAGATTGTATTGAAAGAAATTGTTTCTTTCGCTGTTATAAGTTGTGTGATGCGAATCAGGATTTAGTCAAGCACAAGTTGAGTTTAATATAGAATTTGCATAGAATACTCCTATAACATTGCTCAGTGGTATGATGGAATTATTGCAATTTGGTTTTTTTGAAGCATGTGTAAGGTGGTAACAAGACCCAGTGGGAGACTAGGTACGTTACAAAAGTTGAGGTTGTGTAACATGTCCCAGCCTAGGGTGGTTGGGGAGATTACAACTCCAATTCAAAATTGTTATTATATATGAATAAGAATATCAATTAGGATTTAAATCCCAAATTTCAGCAAGAGAGTCAAATTTAGAAACAAGGGTTTCTGCAAAAGGGAATGATCATAAAAACCCAATACTAATTTCTCAATGCAATTCTCTAGAATAAGGATAAAAATATGGATGATTACCCCTTCTCCAACATTTGAACCTTATTTATACTCTTAGAAGTTAGATAAGTTCATTGGAAATGGAAATTAGGGTTGTACAAGTATATGAAACCCGTAATTTATGATCACGAGTGCATTTATTATTTTTCTCAATTTTTGGAATGCATAGACTCCTTTATTGAAGGGAAAGAACTTATGGTAAAATTCCAAATTAAATTGCTTTGAGTGGAACAAAGATACTCAACTAGAAATATCTTAGCCAAAAGAGTCATTAATGGTCAATGATTACCAAATAATGCTATAACAGATGCCCCCTAATATATGAGGTTAGAAGGGAAGATAATGGATGAAATACATTATAACACTATACATGAATCAAATAAGTGGAATCATGTGAAACAAAATGAAATCAAGATCAAAAAATTACTTGCAAAAAAAACCAAAGTATCAAATTACTCCCTTCCCCAAGGTGGGCAATGGGCATACACATGCTTAAGTAGAAATGAAAGCATGGATTTTAAATAAAGTACACTGTGGATCCATGAAGTATATATAGAATGCATAATCATGGCCATGAAGAAATGCACATTGGGTCCATGTAAAATACAAATCATATCCAGGTGAGAATACATAATGGATCTATGTCTTAGTGTACATTAGGAAAACAATGAGAACTAACTGAAAATAAAAACTAAATCTCCATAATGGTACCACTTTCATATATGTAGTTATTATAGTATGTGCAGATCGGGTAGCAGCATAAGAATGAGATGTTTCTCCAACCCATGGTATTCAACCCAAATATGTCAAATGTAATAATCTACACCACGTGAATAAATGATCTAATGTTGAACATGAGAAAAAATGTTTAATTATCGATCATTGATGTATACAATTAACAAATGCAAGACCATCCACTAATAATGAAAATGGGTGTGTCAAGGTACATGGTACATTGCAACAAGTGTGAATAGATGTGTTGACATTGAAACAATAGATGTGATGACATTGAATTCTTGTAAAATATATCAATCAGTGGACACTGATATATTCCCACTATTAATAGTGCGAGAACCTACCCCTGATGATTGTAAGACTTAAGGTATTATAAAATTTAATTAAATCACATTCCCAGAGAAAATGAATCATTTTCAATAGGAAGAGAATGACTACGAGGGAATTAATACATCACCAATCAACCAACATGATCAAGTGTCAAGAACATGACATGATTTAAATATCTTAGACAAAATATTGAAGGAAAACACCACCAAATGTATCTCGCATGCACCAAATGAAAGTGGAACATGGAAACGACCCTTTGAAAAAAAAACCAATATTTATGGAAGTGTGGAATTCCACCAATGGTGCAAATGGAAGCCAAAGTACAACATGAATCCCACTATGTGAGTAAAGGTATTGTCATTGAACATGAGGGTAAACCACCCAGTTAGTGACTAATGATGAAATGTCATATGTTAAGCACAAGGTAACCTACCAATGAGGAAAGTAATTTCAAGGGTGCTATTGAATCTAGGTCTATCTCCGATAGTAATGTGTTGTAGTAGATAGGAGAAACATCACTAGTGAGAAGGCAATAATGATTCCTTCCACACCATCACAAAAAAAACACTAGATATGTGAATCAAATTGGAAACAACTTAACAACATGGAATTTCAACTTGAATGGTCGAGCAATATAAGGCAATGAAAATGTTGGAACATGCTTAAATACATCCCTTGAACATAATCATGACACAAAAGTGACTTGGGAAATAATTGACACTGAAAAGGGACTAGTGATATAAATACATAATGTAGGAGGAACTCAAAAATTCTCCATAATGATTGGAAGAGTAACCAACCAGGGGAGTAAATAAACTCAAAAATCATGGTTCGGTCTCAAAACTAGTGCATTATTCAAGGGTGATATAACTACACTATTGTCACAATGATTATAGAGATACTGATTCTCCCTCCCTCTCTTTTCATAGATATGCCAATTTTTTTTTCTTTTCATATTAGAAATCTTAAAAAAAATAAAAGAATGCTAAAATGAAGTGGAGGAAATGAGCGTTGTAGGGGATGGAACTATGTTCCAAGAACATGGTATAGACCTATGTAAAACAAAATGCAAAAAAGGTAATGTGTAGGAAATTGAAACAATTTAGCATGTTTCTTTTAGGGTAAAGTACATATGAAATGCAGGAACATGAAATGAAAAGGAAAGTGGACATTAAGAATGCAAAGGAGGTGATCATAATGTGGAAAAATACAATTAGGTATTAGGAAAAATAACATATGCAATGATAAGGACAAAAAATGCAATCTAGAATCCCCCATCGAAGTGGATCGATCTAGATTATCTTGAGAACGATATGAAGGAAGAAATATAACATAGTTATAACAATGAGATACATAGAGATATGGCACATAACACATTTTTATAGTGAAACTCAGATTCTACTAATGATTGTTTGAAAATACAAAAGACTGTAAAATGAAAAAGTACAGAAGCTAGCTAGAATGGTGGTAGCTTATCTCTTAGAGAAGATTTGTCAGCTTCATTCACAAGAAGCTGATTACAATGAGACTCTAAAGGCCTTTTTAACATCAATAATAATTGATAATATCCTAAGAATCCAAAACCCTAACCCCGAGAGTTGAAACGCCAAAAGGTTTGTGGGCACCGATGGTGGTAGTTGATACGTCAACTTTCCAAGGGAATAAATTTTGCATACGATCTTTGTTTGGGGCGCTAGATACATCGTCGAAAAGGTCTAGATGAGGAGTAAAAATTCCTTTCATCATAGAAATTTCCTCTAGCTATAGTTTGGGTGTTTTCGTGCCCATAAAACATTATTTAAGGCCTCAAAATGGCCCTGGAAGTCCATGACTCAAAAAAGTGTAGAAAAACCACCAAAATGGAAAAGTGTGCTTTGATCCACTGGAATAGGTGGGTGGCCACTAATGTCCACCTGAATCATTCCTCCCCTCTTAGGAATAAATGATATCCATTGTGTCAAGTTCCCCCATTAGATGGGGAAACTTCTATTGAATCTGACTCTTGGTGAGCCACTTTCCCTGATGAAGAAATTGCCCTGATTTGATGACCCAATAGAGTTGGATGGTCTACTGGAAGGTGTCCTCTGTCTTGGTGTCCATGTTCCGATCAACTGTCACATGTTCAATATAGTAAGTATTTATTTTTTGAGGGGCTAGCTTCTCGATCACATTCGAAGTGTCCAGGAGAGGTGGAAAATATGGTCGAAGCAGTTCCACATTAAATACTGGGTGCAAGCCAATGAAAGGAGGAATACTTAATTCAAAATAATTCTCTCCTACTACCTTGGTGATGGTGTAAGGCATGTATCAGAGTGGTAATAGCTTCCGATGGGGTCCTGTGAGGTTCTCTTTCTGCAAGTGCAACCACACCTTATCTCCCATTTGAAACTTATGTGGTACTCGATGTTGATCGTGGCACTGCTTGAACCTAACATTGGATTTCTACACAATATCATAAACTTGTTGTTGGATGTGCTAGATGGGGGAAAATGGTTGGAACCCCAAGAACACCTGAAAAGGGTTATGGCCAATAGATATGTGGAGGGATCTATTGTATATATGTTGAACATAAGGAAGGATTTCATCCCATGTTTGTGGATATTTGGAATTGTACATCCTCAGGATATGGAAAATCATCATGTTGACTAACTTTATTTTTCCATTAGTCTGTGGGTGGAAGGAAGTCAACGTGGTTATCTTGGTGTCCATCATAGACCATAGGGTGGACCAACAATTGCTTAGGAACCTACTATATCAATCGAAGATAATAGTGCTTGGAAGCCCAAAATGAACCCAAACATGTGTAAAGAAGATATTGGTGGCGGCCTTGGCTATGATGCTCTTCTTATAGGGGGCCAAAACTTCCATATTAGAGAATCGATCAATGAACATGAAGAAATAGTCATTCCCATGCTTGTTTGAAGGAAGACCAGACATGTACTCCATCGGGATGGACTCCCAAGGCCTATCCAAAATAGGAAGAGGGGTGTATATCCTGTGTTTCTTGATGGTGGGGAGAACATATTGTCGAAGCTTCGACCAATAAAAAATATTTTTCAATATTACCATTTTTTTTCTACACCAAAATGTCACGTTGCCCAACTGTAATGAAATTCCTAGATCATATTTGCATGATCACTTCAAGGAACATAGATATGAATCAGATGGAATAGAAATCCATCCTGGAGATGAAAATCTGAAACTATTTTTCATGTGCTCAATGTCTGATATGCAACAACAAAGTCAAAGTCAGTATTGTATAATTGTGGCCATCCGGATGTCTCATGTCCACAAGAGTTGAGAACCGTGGTTAGAATTTCCACTGGGGGTCCACTGAGGCAATATGCGACATGGTTGGTGCAACCCTTCCTGTGTTGGACACACCTAACACACTTAGAGGGGGGGGTGAATGAGTGTGGGGACCTTTTCCCCAAAACTTCCATCTTTCACAAAACTCATTAGTTAGCATTTAACATTTACTCATTACTCATTACTATCATTTATAACCAGTTAGATGTGAACACATATCAGAAACATATATCAACAATATATCATCAATAAGTCATCACCACAAGGAACGAAAGATGTATGTGCAATTTTCTTTTTATTACGGACTACAATCCTTGGGCTTTTTCAGCAACAACTAAATAGAGTACAACTCTACAAGAGAAAAAACTCTATAATGCAAGACTCAACTTACACCCTCATCACCAAATGAGATGAGGCAAAAATCCTCAACAACTATCAATCTGCAAAAGGTATGCAACCTCTCAGTAGTGCAGTCCACGTGTGTACGTGCCCTGGCTCACTACAACCCGCATATGTACGTGGCCAGTGTATACAACAAATTGCGTATCACTTATGAGATCTTAGGTTTTTCTCTTCAATATCAACTCATATCCTCTACAACCAATTCATCATTCTCTTTTGTCTCTCACTATCCAAACTGACCACCAACTAGTCACAATGCATCCAAGCTCTCCAATAGATTACTCATGCTCCACAACCAATCAATATGAATGCCAACACAATCATGTATAAGAAACTAGTATACCATAGCAATCATATCACAAATAAATCACAAGAGTACTGCTCACTCCATCAACCAAACTAAATCACATCATAGAAGTCATACCAAGAATTCCGTAAGAATTCACAACACAACAAGAAATACTATCCATCAAGACAATAATGTAACCATACTAGTGTCTCAGTGACAGATCTGAGCCCATAGAATGCATATTTGGAACCTGCTTCAGTCGTTAATAGCTTGTCATTAGCTCAACCACAAATTTCCATGATTTTATCCACTATACACTCCCTATATACAGAAAACGCGTGTACTGTACGCACCTTGTACACAGACAACTCGCGTATACGCACCCTATACAAAGATAACCCGCGTATGCACAAGAAAATAGGGTTTTTCTGTATTTCTGAGAATTTCTCCATCATGATCTCAGACTTGCCGAAACTTCAATGCATCCAGAGATCCTCCTGATATCCTCTCTCTCAAAATAGATCTTCAATCATGCTCAAGAGATCCACACCAAAAATTCTCTCACAAGAAGCTCTCCATCAATACTCCAAAAGATATTGTCACAAGAAGCTCTCCATTGATCCACAAAAAGGATATTTGCAAGAGACCATTGCTTCTTATTTATACTTTCATCCTTTAGGTCACTTAACCCATTTCTAGGTCACTTAACCTAGTTTCCCTATTTTAGGGTTAACCACTTTCCATAAATAGAAAGTTGTTCAATAGTTTATCATTTAAATATTCCTTCTTGATTTTGTCACCTTACTTTATCATTTAAATAATCTTTCTTGATTTTGTCACTTCTATTTATTATTTAAATAATCCATCTTGACTTTGCCACTTTAATTTATCATTTAAATAATATTTTCTTCTTTTAAAGAACTTTGACTTCTTTGACCTTATGGGCTTCAAGCCTTCATATGGGGGGTCCTTCAATTTCGTAAGTCCATAACTCTCAAACCGTGAGGAGTTATGTGACATTCCACATACCACTGGAAATGGTATGACAAGAACTATCCATCTGGGATAGTTTCACCGACAAATTCATTGATCTTGATCTCATTATTCCACATACAATCATGGGTCCTCCAACCATTCTTCTAGGATAACTCAATCCACAAAGTGTCTTCCCATGAGGGCTTTCACCATTAGGGGACCACTTTGGAGTTCATCCATTTGTGCACCTTATCAATCATGATAAGACAATAATGACTCATCTATACATTTTTCCAACAATGCATCATATATCAATGAAACCACATCGATCCATCGTCATCATGTATCAATGACAACTCATTGATCCATATTCATCACATCAATGACAACTAATTGATCCATCTTCATATATGCACTCTCATCAAGGACAATACATATTACATTATATCAATCATCAATCAATCAATCTTTTGAAATCAATCAATCACTTGAAATCAATCAATCAAACCATTGGCATCAATGACAACATGATCCAACCATCTCCCCCTTTGGCATTGATGGAAATACCAACATTGATGTCAACACCAATTACCAATTATTGATGTATGAATGTAGATAAGGCATGCTTTGCATCAATAGTCAATGTGACTATCTCTCCCAAATGTGATTATCTCTTCCAATCAATAATCATCAATCACATCAATGTGATTATCTCTCCCCCTTTGACATCAATGGTAAAGGGTCATTCTCCTCTTGGGGTTTCTCCCCCTGCTTGAACTTTCCTTGGGGCTGCTCCCCCTGTCTGAGTGCGTTTGATCTTCCTCTAAATAATCTCTCCCCTTTTGAACAAGGGATATCACTATGATGTAATTCCAAAGATACATTGAACATACTCCACCTGTGACCATTGCTCCCCCTGGAATTATGCTTATGTGCTCTTTCTTCAAATATAGGGCTCTTTTCTAGGTACGCATCTGATAAATATCTCCTCCTAGAATCATGGGAAGAAGAATGACTCCTCCTATGGGTATGTCTCCCATATCTTATCTGCAATATGAACAATATGCTACCATATAATGATCCTTGGACCTATTCATGCATCAAACTCATTCCATACCAAGCATCATGAAGCAAAAGATATGTCAATATTGAATTAAAGAATCATGAGCAAAATATCAACGAACTACATCCTGTACAAAAATGTGTGCTCATCATGCACAACACCTATGTAAATCAACCATTTTCATCAACGTCATGCAATGTTCCAAAAGATATCATTCATGGAATGTATAAATCATATGCTTCTATCAACATGCCAACATGTGCATCTACCAATATGCCAACTATGTTCTTCCACCAATATGACAACCATGTGCATCTACCAACATGCAAAACAATGTATCATATCACTCATGATATGTCTCCATCATGAACCAAGTGCCACAATCATGTATCTCAAACAAAGACCAATTGTTGTGCTAATCAAGTAGTACCAATGGTGTAGTATCATCAAGCATATGCTATCTATGAGTGTACCAAACATGTATCAATTATAGATCAAGCTATGAATCATCAATGATGTACAACATGATCACCTCATCAACTCACCAACCACATGTCCCAATGTGTATCCCATCCATATGCTAAATGCATGCATCAATCTTTCCAATGAGTAAGCTTCCAATACATCATCAAGATATATCACATAACCAAGGTTTCTGAACTTCACTGCCATAATCAACATTGTTCTTCAACAGAAACTGCATCAATCCATACTCATGGGTTAGTTCCATGCACCCAAGATTTATTTTACATCATCAACTTACATAATCCAATATAGAATCATGAAAATTTGTAGAAAACAGTGTCAGAACCTGCAAAAAACAATGTCAGACCTTTCATCACAGAGTTATACCATCACATCACGTTGCAACCCATGTGCATTGCCTTTTTTCCAAGGATTTACCACATGTACACGGTCTGTTGCAAAACATATCATGTATGTACGCGACCTATACAAGGTCATCTTGCGTATGTATGTGACTGATACCACTGTCACCCATGTATGCCTCAGTAGATGACACTTTTGAACTTTATTTCATTCTTTCATTATGTTCTGGCTGCTCTGTCTTCTTCACCCACTTCTGTAGATGTCCCTTCTCCTCAGAACTTGAGCTCTGAGCATCAATATTTTAAAATATGTCTCCCTTCCTTACTTCATTCCTTTTTCTAGCCATGCTATTTGAAGTCTTCATCATGGAATTTCTTCTTGTGTTCCAACACTACTGCGATTTGTGGCCAAATCCACTATAGCTGTAGCATCTCATGGTGTTACAGTGAAAAGCAATATGTCCTACTTGATCACATCTCCAACACCTTATGGTGTTATAGAATATTCAATTATATCTCCTTTCATAAGATCTACATTCAAAATATTTGTGACCATATTCATTACATGAATAACAATGCCCATGAAAAATACTTTCATACCTTTGCTTTGGTGTCCCAAAGATAGCTTCTTGATGTATTCCTTTCTTTGTTCTTTTGAAATTTTCTTTTCCTTGTGTAGATGGTTGCTTTGAAACATTGTCTTCCTTCTTTATTGGACTTACCTTGATCCGGATTATTTTCGGTACGAAATGCGAGCGGAGATATAATAAATAAATGAACAAAGATATCACAGATATTCAATAATATAACATGAATGTATTATAGATGCAACCATAAACACATATATACAGTAATACACAATTTCTATTAATTAAATAAATGTACATAGACTATAAAATATAGAGTGAAAGACTCGCTAGAATGGTGGCAGCTTATCTCTGAGAAGAGATGTCAGAGTGAAAGACTCGCTAGAATGGTGGCAGCTTATCTCTGAGAAGAGATGTGACGGCTACTCGCATCCGTGAGAAGATAATTACAATGAGGCTCTGGAGGCATTTTTACAATAAACAGGAATGCCAAAATTCCTAGATATCCAAAAACCTAACCCTAGGAGATGAAGCGCCAAAAGTCATGTGGGTCCCGTTTGGGTAAGTTAGTACATCAACTTCCCGGGGTCGTAACTTTTGCATACGAACTCCGTTTTAGGTGTATGATAGCTCGTTGGAAAGGTATCATCGAGGAGATTCATTTTGGGGGCTCAATCATGCCTTCATATATCATTGAAAACCTCTATCTTGAAAAACCTTCATTTAGGCCCTTAAAATGGCCCCGAAAGTTAAAACCTGCTAAAAATAGTAAATTTCCAAAATTGCTAGAAAACTATTTTGAGCTAATCAGAAAAGGTGGTTGGCCACTAATATCCACTTGGATCAATCCTCCCTCCTTAGGAAGCAATGGTATCCATTTCATTGAGTTCCCGGGGGAGAGGGAAAAGTGTTTGTTGAATCTGCATCTTGGTGAGCTGCTTGTCTTGCTGGAGACGTCGCGCTACTCAGTTTGTGGAAATCTATCATGAACCTGTTGAGGTTGAGGCTATTCAACAAGTCAAGATACATGAGAGGACGATGTGCAGAAGGAATATTTGTGCTTTGCTGCAACCTTGTCGACTTGCTTCTGTTTGATAGAAGGTGCTTGGGGCGAGGCTGTAGTGGTTGCAGTGTCCTTCTGTTCTCCCTTTGAATAGATTGTGAAGAAGCTAAATTCTACAGTATGAGATACTACCTTGCGACACTTTTTAGGTGGAACAGTAGTCGGAACTACCTCTGGTATTCTGTAGAGATGACCCCCCAGAGAAACAATGACACTGCGGGGTCAAGACTCATAAATAGTATGGAGCTTCCACATATATGGTTGGCCCAAGAGAACATCACAGACATCCAGTGGGGAAACATCACATAATACCTCATCCTTGAAGGGTTGGATGCTATATGACAATCGACATTGCTAGCTGACATGAAGATCTAGTCCTTGGCAAAGCCACCCGATGTTGCATGGTTGTGGGTGTGGTGTTGTTGACATTCCCAACTGTTTGACGACCTTTGCTGAGATGAGGTTCTTCTGGCTTCCGCAAACAACAAAAAATGAAACAGGGTCCCCTTCACCCACATCTGTGAATGAAAAAGGTGCTCCCCCTCTTTGGGATATGTTGGTTCTTTTGGTTGAATTGCTGCGGTTGCAACAATAGTAGTGGGGTCTGCGTCAATGATCTGTCTTTTACCAGTATTTTCAAAATCGGATCTTGAATCAGGGTTCGGCTCCTTGTCTTTGATCTCGGCCACCAATGACTGTTTTGAGCGACATTCATCGGTGTTGTGCTAGGGGCTTTTGTGGAAATCACACCATTTTACGGTGTCCTTCTTTGTATTCCCATGACCCTTCTTTTCCTGTGTCCTGGATTGGTTTTCATGAGACTGTTTGTTAGGGCTGTCTTTGTCATACTTTGGTTGTTGCAGATTTGCAGACCTGAACTCCCATTTATTCTGGTGCTTAAATTTTGTCTCGATTTTAACAACATATCGATAAGCAGCACCGAGTGATGAGATGTCCAGAAAATCCATTTTAGTTTGGATGTATCTGTGTAGAACCCCACGGTATTTCAGAACCAAATGTCGCTCAGATTCTTTGATACCCAACTTGGTGCGCAAGGTATGGAAGGCATTGGTGAACTCTGAAACTGCTTGGCCCCTCTCTTTCCGCAGTGTGGTCCATCTCATGTACTGGTCCTCATAGTTGCCAACAAGGTAATACTGTTCCTTTACCGCATCCACAAAAAAATCCCAAGTGGGATCGACCCCGTATATTCTAGACTCCTCTGTGGAACTTTGCTCCCAGTAAGTTTCCCACTAATGTTTGACATGAGGGAGAGCTTTAAGGAGTGTGAAGGTGATCTTTTCTTTGTCGAAAAAATTGTGAAAAGAGAAATAACCTTCTAGCAGAGTTAACCATTTTTCTAGGGCTTCTGCATCTATCTGTCCTTCAAATATAGGAATATCAAAGTTAACTTGTACCTTGAAAGGAAAGGTGCCTCCAAAGTGGGAACTTGATGAATATGTGCCTGATGCTATCGACAGGCGTTGAAGGATGTGGGAAAAATTCTCCATCATTTTGTCCCTCTGTTGAGTGAGATCTTGCTCAAGCAATAGATTGAGAGGATCGTCTGCTCCGTCGTTTTTCTTTTCTTCTGCCATTGAGGGTTTCTTGGGTGTGCGAGAGTGATTGTATTCAAGAGAGACAAGATTGAGACCCAACTTTCTATACTCGGACCTCATCAGGGACATGCACTAAAAAAATGATCAAGAGCAGCCTGCTCTGATACCACTGATCTGGATTATTTTCGGCACGAAATGCGAGCAAAGATATAATAAAGAAATGAACAAAGATATCACAGATATTCAATAATATAACATGAATGTATCAGATATTCAACCATAAACACATATATATATAGTAATACATGATTTATATTAATGAAATAAATGTACAGAGACTGTAAAATACAGAGTGAAAGACTCGCTAGAATGGTGGCAACTTATCTCTCAGAAGAGATGTGACAGCTACTCGTATCCGTGATAAGATAATTACAATGAGGCTCTGGAGGCATTTTTACAATAAACAGGAATGCCAAAATTCCTAGATATCCAAAAACCTAACCCTAGGAGATGAAGCACCAAAAGTCATGTGGGCCCCGTTTTTGGGTAAGTTAGTACATCAACTTCCCGGGGTCGTAACTTTTGCATACGAACTCTGTTTTAGGCGTATGATAGCTCGTTGGAAAGGTATCGTCAAGGAGATTAATTTTGGGGGATCAATCATGAATTGAATTATCATTTAGAACCTCAATCTCTAAAAACCTTCATTTAGGCCCTCAAAATGGCCCCGTAAGTTAAAACCTACTAAAAATAGTAAATTTCCAAAATTGCTAGAAAACTGTTTTGAGCCAGTCAGAAAAGGTGGGTGGCCACTGATATCCACCTAGATCATACCTCATGCTTCAGCATGTGTATCTTCTCCTTTGTATCCAAGACCTGATTTATCACATGGTGATCTTTGACTTTCCAAGATTTCATCCAAGATTCTTGAGCTATTCAAGAATTTGTTTGACTTCTCTACCTTCTTTCCAAGGTCAACAAATTCAACTTCTAACTTATGACATGAATCTTCCTTTTCATTTATTTGATCATTCAATAGTTCCTCTACCCTTTTAGCTTCTTTAATTTGGGTCTTGAGATGAATAATAGTTTCAAAACTATTGCTAATCTCATAATCTACATTCATATCTTCTTTTCCATTATTTAGTCTAGTGATCTATTATTCCTTTTATTCTAATTGAGTCTTATTACTCTCTTCTTGTTCTTTGAGCATTCCCTTTAACCTCAAGATGTGCCTTTGACTCCTCCTAAGAAACTTATTAGTGTTATCCGAAAGATAGTTATAGTGTGTATAATAATGATCACTTCTATACCTATATAAACCCTATTCAACTTCTTTTTGAAGTTCTAATAGATCTTCTTCTATTATTTTCATGGGATAGCTACCATCAAACTTCACACAAACTATTTCTAGATCTTGTTCATCACTTGAGTAGAAACATTCAACATCATCACATTTTGAATCATTGCAATCAAGAGTATTTGGAGATGTTTTACCTTCATTTGAATTACTTTCAAGATCTTCCTTTTTTCCAACATCATCACATGATTCTTTGCATTCCTTTGTGCTACCATTATCACTTGATTCTTTGACTTCATTTGAAATGTTTTTAAGATCACATTTAGAAATAATGCATTCAAGAGTCTTTGGAGATTCTTTACCTTTAATGATCTTGATGGAGTGGTCTTCATCATCTTCTTCCTTGTTTTTATATGTCTCCTCTAGATTTAGCCATAGATCCTTGGCGAAAGTGCATTGTCCCATGCTCTCTTTGATAGGGCTTGAGAGTCCACTACGAATGCTCTTGAGAGCCAATGCATCATTCTTCTTTTCTTCCCTTTGAGCTACAAACTTTGACTTGTTCTTCAATGGAACTAATCCACTAATGGCTGCCTTCCAAGTAACTGCTCCCATTGTCTTCAAATACACTCTCATCTCTATTCTCCAAGTATAATAGTTTTCCTCATCAAGGATCAGTATTTCATCATCCATTTGTGTGTCTATGGATCTCCTTCAAGCTTGTTAAGGCTTGTAGTGAAGGCCCTGTCTGATTCCAATTGTTGGACACACCTACCACACTTAGAGGGGGGGTGAATGAGTGTGGGGATCTTTTTCCCAAAACTTCCCTCTTTCACAAAAATCAATAGTTAGCATTCAACATTTACTCATTACTCATTGCTGTCATTTATAACTAGTTATATGTGAACATATATCAACAATATATCATCAATAAGTCATCACCACAAGGAACACAAAGAACACAAGATGTATGTACA
>CBVK0100097301.1:0-33275 GCA_900067695.1 Picea abies
TTCCCTACACGACGCTCTTCCGGTCTGCTGAGGAGCCTACACGTGAATGTGTGCAAAGGAAACCGCGCATAGACACACAAATGACCAAAAAGGAGGGTTCTAACTCAAAATTATGTTTGTTTTTTACAGGATGGTGCTTGAATGGAGAGAAAGGGAACATGAAGAAGTTGATGCCGCTGTAGATCGAGATTCGGGGGCCCAAATGGCCTTAAAGCGATGCGGTTTGTATAAGTTTTGGGCGCTCAAAGGGATGAGATCCCAAGTGAGGTTGTTGGAGATGTTGGTGGGTTACTGGGACCCTAATAGCGAGAGCTTCAATCTCAATGGGTAATCGTTGAGAATTGAAGTGGAGGACATCTATTTTCTGACCGGTTTATCATGCCAGGGGGAGGTTGTGAACCTTAAATCATGGGGGAAGGTAGTGGGATTGATTTAGAAGAATATATTGACACCCATTGTGTAGTTGGGACCCCTAAGGTAGGGATTCAAGTCCCCATCCAGGCCATAAACAACCTTAGTCTGAAAATCATTGCCCTAGTTTTGACTAGGATCACAGGTTCATCTTTGTTGCACCATGTATCAAGGTCGCTCATGTTTTATGCAGTGTAGTGTGAGAGACCCACGGTGTACGAATGATGTACCTCATGACTGGCCAATATGAAGAGCTAGTTGACAGAGTGTAAACAGGGGGGTAAAAGGAATTTTGGGTTTGCCTCCATCTTGTGCAGTTTCTTTTTCGAGTGAGTTCCAGGTTTGGGACCTAGAGTTGAGATTGTCTCGAGAGGACCTCGCGATCCATCCATGGCACGGTGGACCGAGGTGATGAGAAGGTAGGGAGGAGGTAGGGTGCCAACACCCTACAATGAGGACTTTTTCTATTGGTGGAGGTGATAGGTCATCGCTCTGGATGACTATCCCTATGAGGGGATCGACTTCAGAGGAGATCTAGACATGCCACTTCCACCAGGAGCTGCTTATGGTGACATAGGTATGTCAAAATGTTTTTACATATTTCATATTTTTGTATAATTAGGACAAAAATATTTTTGGATGGTGTTTAAGTATTGACTAGAAATTTGTGTGTCATAGACGTGGGTCCACGATGACCAGAGGGTTTCCCTCGACATCGATGAAGGAATCAGGGAGACAAAGCGACTAGAGGAGAAGCCGAGAGGGTGTTAAAAAATGTGCAGGGAAACCTGTTGCATATGACACACAGGATACCCATAGTTCAGGTAGAGGATATTCCTGAAGCCATGCAATGATAGGTAGTTGGTGTACCCAGGGCATGGGTATGACTCTTTCAATGTCTCTCAAATGCCATGGTTTGCTACCATGACACACAACCTACGCCACAGGTGTAGATGTCATGGGATATTATGATATCGGCTGTATATGTATATCAGGGTGTTAGTCCCATTTTGTACTATAAACACCATATTTTTTGAGATATATAAAAAGGATCTTCAGATTTACTTATATTTTATAATGTGTACATTGATTAGATGTTTACTTTGCTTTCAAATATGTGACAAATGCCAATCTAAAACATAGTTAGCATAAGCATAAGATACATAATTAGAACTCCTAGAAATATGATAATATGTAATAAAATCAAATTGTCATTCTAAAAGACGTACCCATAGGAATTGCCAGAGTAAAGTAGGATCATGCACGCGGTAACGTTTGTTCAACTGACGTACTACTAACTAGGAAGCCAAGCGAACTTCTAATGTACGGATGCCATGTGAGATACCATCATGTAAAATTTCTATAACAATGCTATATTTGGCCACATTATTCGTGGATGGCCCTAGGCATACGCTTCCTGAAGATACCAGTAGACCCTCAGGTGAATAAATCACCCAAGCGATGGAAGCCAAGTTCCGTGTGTGACAACTGGCCCTGTCTGCGAATCCTAAGTAGAATGACGACTCCGTTGACATATGTCAACCAAGTGAAACTTGGTAAGCAACCCAAAGACAAAAACAAAAGAGATATATACACTAAATTACATTATTATACAAAGAGTTCCACCTAAGCCTGGGGCTCAAGCATAGTATCTTTTCAAGTAGAGCTCATTTCTGGGCTCGACCAACTTATTCCCTTCGTAATATTCTAACTCATAGGCTCCTTTTTCTAGCACATGTCGCACGATGTAAGGATCATGCCACATGGGTTTAAACTTGCTTTCCCCCAGTGGTTCTTTGGCTTGATCATTAAAGAGGACCAATTCACCCTCAGCATACAACCGAGGATAGATAGACTTATCGCACTGGACCTTGACACATCATTTGTTTTCCTCAATAGCCATAGAGGCATCTCGACGCTGCTCATCGAGACTCTCTAGGTATACAAGGCATCGTTCGAGATCAAAAGTGTCAGGTAGGAGTGCGACTGCCAGCTTAAGAGAAGGGATTTCGCATTCAATGGGTAATATCGACTCCACACCGTGTACTAAATGGAAAGGGGAAAATCTGGTGGCATTCTTGACCGAGGTTCGATATGCCCAGAGTGCAAAATATAGCATGATGTGCCAGTCAGACTTACTCTGATTGACAATTTTTTACAAAATGGTATTGAGAGACTTGTTGACGGCCTCTACTTGCCCGTTTGCCTGGGGATAATAAGGAGAAGAATGAACATGTTTAAACCCCTTTTAGTTGCTAGTTCTTCCATAATATCATTCTGAAAGTGACTACCATGGTCAGTGACAATCTCACTCGGGATATCGAATCGGGTGATAATCTGATTGAATATGAAGAAGGCTACAGTCTTCCCATCTGATTTAACTGTAGGCATGGCCTCGACCCACTTAGTAAAGTAGTCGACGACCACGATGATGTGCTGATGCCCCCCAACCGAAGTTGGGTTGCAATCGACGAAGTCCACCCCTCACTTAGTGAAGGGACCAACAATAATGACTGGGTGAAGAGGGGCTGGATGCGAGTGCATTTTTCGAGTGAACACCTGGCAGGGGTGACACTTCTTATCCACTTCAATTAGGGATGATTTTAAGGATGGAAATTCATTTTAAAATGTAGAAACCTTGGTGAATATTACTAATCCTTCATATGCCAACTATAAATGATTGGCGATACTTTTGTAAAAATATCCAAATTTATAAGGATTTTATATAGTTTTTATCAAATTTTGGCGATTTTTGAGGTAAAATAATTTTATCCTATAGAATTTGGGCGAATCATTTTTAAAATAGCGAATCTCGTTTTTCGAAAAACCATGGAAAATTAGCCCATGAGAGAAATTTAGCCCCTAAAATCATCCATGACTTCAATACAATCCTTAAAGATAGTAGGCCAGAAATAATTGGATCGCAAATTTTTTTGGGCTGTCGCAAGCCCAGATAGATGACCACCACAAGCCCCATTATGGCAATCATTTAGGATAGACTCAACCTCTCTGTGAGTTAAGAAAAAATGCAAGATATCATCTATTCCTCGACGATACAAAGTGTCACCGACAATAGTATATTTCTTAGCTTGGTATCTTATACGTCGTCGATCATTTTGTGAGAGATGCCAAGGGAACTTCAAAGTCTAGAGATATAGGACAATGTCTCCATACTAGGGATCAGATGATGAGACAAGAAAATTGTGCTCATCCACAAATGAATCAACATGGATAATGTCCTCATCTAATCGTGGAAAATCTGATATGAACTCCGCAAAGACTAGGGATTTCTTGGATTTTGCAGAAGAAAAATCGAGATCAAACTCCTGTAAAATGACAATCCATTTATTATATTTTCCTCCTATGATACGTCAGGTAAGGACGTATTGAAATGGATTGACATCAACAACCATCATAGTATTGCAAAGTAATATATAATTACGCAAACGCTGGACTGTGTCTACGATAACCAAATCTAGCTTTTCGACGTGAGTGTAATTGAGTTAAGGTCTGAGTAAAGATCGACTAAGATAGTAAATGATGTGCTCATGGAGCTCATCATCCTCCTGAACTAGAACCATACCAATCATATCCTCGGACGTGGAAATATAAAGTAAGTAATCTCTACTGTAGTCGGGAGGCTTCAGTAGAGGCGTCGACACCAAATATTTCTTCAAAGCATCGAAGGACTCTGGGCTCGCTCATCCCAGATAAAAGGAGTGTCCTTCTTCAAAAGGCGCATGAAACCTTTAGTGATAGTAGCATAGTTCACTATAAACCTATGAAGAAAGTTAGCTTTTCCTTATAGACCATGAAGTTGTCTAATTGTGCACAGGGGGAGGCAATCGAAGTATTATCTCAACCTTAAGTGGATCTACCATGATCATAGTCTCAGTCTTCAGAAATTAGAAAACTTAAAAGACGACCAGACTTAACGCAAAAGATGCACTTGTGAGGGTTTAACCAGATCCTATAATAACGACATATTTCAAAAACAAGCCGAAGGTGAGTAACATGATCCACTCTCTTGAGAGAATGAGCAACAATATCATCAAGGTAAGCTTCGACTATGTTCTTAAGATCATGAAACGTGAAAGTCATGGCACGTTGAAAGGTTGCTCTGGTGTTTTTAAGGTCGAAAGACATCTTCCAGTATTGAAAAGTTCCCCAAGGACAAATAAATGTTGTCTTGTGTTGATCCTCAGGTTTAATTTGAATTTGATTATATCCTAAAAGTCTGTCCATAAAAGAAAATACTTTGCTTCCCGCACACTCGTCGAGAATCTGATCGATGAAAGGTGTGCGTGAGTTGTCTTTCAAACAGGCCTTGTTCAGGTCACAAAAGTCCATACATACGTGGATGGTTCCTTGCTTCTTACCTACAGGAACGGGGTTGGATACCCATTCAGTTAAAGGAATTGGGTAGATGAAGCCAGCGTTAAGTAACTTCTCCACCTCTGCCTTAATAGCAGGGGCCTTTCGAGTGTTGAAAACTCTAAGATGTTGCTGAATAGGTTTAGCATCCAGATACATTTTAATTTTGTGTTCGACAATACGAGGGTCGATCCCTGACATCTCTTCATAGGACCAAACAAATACGTATCAGAATTCCTTGAAGACCTTAGTGTAGATCAGGATTTCTTCTGGTGAACACTCCTCACCAATATTTACATTTTCAACCTTACTAGGGGTACGAGAGATGTCGATCTGGATGGTAGGAGAAATACTCGCCATGTTTCCTTCGACATAAATATCATGTGTATCAAGTGGAACTACAGCGTGACCGACTATCTCACTCAAAGTAGATAGAAAGTCATCTTGTTCGATCCTTTCAAGATCTGGGAGAAAATAAGAACAGTGATGCATATCATCCCAAGGTTTGTTCGAACCATTCATGGCTTCGATGATGGCTTTGACTGAAGGCAAAGTCTCATCGAGGAAATCATGTGAACAAGACAACGAGGTGGCCCACATGAGCCTAGACATAAGATCCTCCTTGTTCGTCGGTGAGGGAACATGATCAGGATCGGCGGAAGAGTCAAGAATAGCTTGATACGCAATCTCTACTGCTGATAGTGGCATGGACATACCAGCATGAGACTGTCCTTCACAAGACAAATTTGGGGATGGTAGGGTCCACGAATGATCAAACTAAGATGTGTGGAAAGGAATGGACCTCCCAGTTGAGACAGGCCTACTGGACATGGAATAAACTTGATGGTTCAGTGTTGAGAAGTTGAAAGTACCCATAAGGGAAGAATACATTCCAATACCTACATTCTCGGTTGGCGACCGAGAATTGTCGATCACAAGGATCGACTGTCCAAGAGATGCATTAGGAATAGAGTACACAAAGGATAACTAATTGATTGTCACAATCTTCCCTTCATGAGGAAAACAAAGAGTACGGAAAATGGATGATATGATGATGATCATAACATAAGTCCAATTGCGGCCTAGTAACAGGTTATAATTAAGAGGTGCATCCACTACCTCTACTTCCACCTCTACTGTCTTCCGACCTAACTGGACTAGAAAGGAAGGGAGAATACTGTGAGGGCAAAAGGAATGACCGTCGAAAGCAATCAACATGTTCTATGACTTGGAAAGGGTCAGAGAACTGAGAGCTTTCCAACAAACTAGGGACATCACACATGTAGCAACGCCTTCATCAACAACTGCACGCTTGATGGTATACTTTGAATACTCCACATGGATTTGGAAATCCACATGGTAAGGTAAACAAGTTTTAACATCTGTGACATCAAAATTGATAACCTTTGAGCCACTGGGTTCTAGAGATCCTAGATCAGAGAGTAAGGCATTCCTCTGTGAAGGATATGTCTGGAGTACCTCCAAAGCCAACATAGCACAAGGATTTTGGCCCAGGTCCTCAACAATAGAGTAGTTCTGGGTGGCTCTAGAATTTGGATTATGGGTAGAGCACTTGAGTACTCCTTTCAGAATATGAGGCTGTGGCTCTGGTTTCTCAATCTGTAAAGTCGTCTCCGGGGGAGGAGGAGGAGATTCTAGACTAGGAATAGTTTGTTTAGAACTATAGTCTCGAGATCGAGTGGCTACATCAATTTTTCCATAGACCATATTGATACATAAACAGTCGCCATCTTGCAATTGCTGGTTTTGACCTCCACCAGTCGCATTTTCAGTGTTTGAGGAGCTCGAGGCTAAGTGTTTATTATGTGGGAATGGATTCGTCATCACGGTGGGCGATTGAGCTAAAAGCCTCGTAGCTTCTACAAGTTTGGGGCACAAATGGGTAAGGTGATCATCTGTGCAAAGATTATAGGGAAAATTCACCTTACATTTTTCTCATTTTCCCTTTCGAGCACTATTACCCGTCTTCTCATTATTTTCCTTGGATTTATTACCATTTTTCCCACCCTTACAGTTATTACATCCTTTCTTCTTATTCCCTCTTGGTGGCTGGCTACCATTCGACTTGGTCGATGATTGCACTAAGTGTACATCTATCGACTGAGTGGAATTGGAAGACACGGATGAGGCTGGTCATCCTACAGACTGGCTTAAAGACAACTCTTTTAACTGGTTTGTCCCCAAGTCTGTGGACTTTACATTGGCGGAACCTACAATGCTATCGGCATGAGGTCCGGGATTTTGCCTAGGGTCTTAAGTAGACCGCGGTGCATTAGGAAGGAGGTGGTATAACATCCCAGATTGAGCATATATCAAATCTAACTACTGGGCTCTAAAGATAGCTTTGTCCTCAGTGGTAACCTCGAAAGTAGCAACGTACTTCGAGATAGGAGCATGCAAGAACTTAAGAAACCATTTGAAAAGAAAGGTCGGGGGTATAGGGGTCTTAATCAACCTCTTCCTTCTACGCCACTCCTGGATATGGTCCGAGGTATGAGTGGTGGTATCCTGGCGTAAAGTAGGCAACAACTCTAAACCATCATCATAACGAATGGGCAACTGGAAGTGGTTAAGGAAGACCATCACCAACTAGCTAAAAGTCCCATATGCCCCCCTCGGTAACTCAATATACCATTTCATAGAAACTCTGATAAGGGTGCATTGAAATAATCTCAAATGAATAGAATCATCATTAAGGGATTTTGATGAGCACCAAAGGTGAAAGGTAGTGACATGATCACCAGGATCCTCTCCATTCTTACCCTCAAACTTTGGGATGTCTGAAGGAAGTTTGGTGGGGACCGGGGACCATGTAGGATCATGACTCACAGGGTCATTCATTAACTTAGACAAATCTAGCAGATTAAGTGTGGCCAGAAAAGGGAGATGGGGTTGGAACATCTGGCCCCAACCTCTTGGGAAAGATTGTTCTTGCGGATTCAGAGGCCATCCAGGGTTCTGGTAAACACCATGGCCTTGTCCGACATTATGAGGCCCTCCTCTGAGCTGATTCATATAAGGTGGGTTGGGCATCATTCCAGCTGGAATTTTCTATTGAGGGTTATAGAAACTGCCCCCAGCCGAATTAGATCCAGGTTGGGGGTTGCCCAAAGTGTGAAATTAACCTCCCCCAGGTTGGAAACCGAATGATAAAGGTGGATTCGTCATGCCAAGTGTATTGGTCAGAATCTGCGCTGAGGAGGTAGGATTGTAGGATGAAACTTGGGTCAAAACTTGTCCGCTAGGTTGACTATTCCACCCAGAAGTAGGAGGATTGGACCCAGGGTTAAAAGTAGGCATACCTCCCATATTAGGAGTCATTTGAGGGATTTGAGATCCACCAAATGAAAAAGGGGTGTACGGAGGTGTGTTGCCACCAAGCCTAACGCTAGAATTAGGGCCAACAGCTAGGATGGATTTCAAAAACTATGAGGTGAAATTAGGCATACCATAATAAAATGGACTAGATGCCATAGGGATGGACTGAACATTGTATCCTGGTGAGTGGCCAAGATACCCAAAGGGGTTTGAGGCGGTAGCATGAGCATTAACTATAGGTTGGGCCATAGTAATGATATGTGCCTCCGGTACTACAATCATGGAAGTTGTAGGAGTTGAAGGGGTGCCATTAAGCATGATGGGTATGGGAGTCGAAGGGTTCCCAGAATTCTGAAGACTAGTTTTAGTACTCATCCTTGTAGAATCACAAGTCTGAGCGGTGGATGTCTGTGTACCACGTGTAATGACTCTATGCCTTTTATAAAGAAAGGAAACAAAATTTGGTGGTAACTGTAACAAGAAACAGTACTGGCGGGGTGGCTGGTCTGACTCCACTATGACTTAAGACTCTAAAGATAAAAAAATATATATCCTAAGGCCAACTAGTAAGAAAAGAACACACCAAAATTCAAATGGCCAATATGCATGCAAACGGGCTAAAGTGGTTGAGTGGCCTCCCTCCCTAAAGAAGGCATGTCTCGTCCAAGAGGGACAAACTTCCTACTAAATATCAGAGGTAACATAATCAATTATAGGGGCCCTCGTGGGCTTAACAACTAGTCGGTCAGACCCCCCCAGAGAGGTAATCCTCCATAAAGGTTGTGTGATGTCTGACCCTTATCTAACCCAGGGTACTTGCAGAATAACCCTTGCAAGTAACCTATGAGATACCTATTTCAAGAAACTAATAAACCACTGTATAAACGATGCATAGGCGAGTAGTCATAAGTTCGAATCACCGTATGGGTAGGGTAGAAAAGCCCGAAACCTTGAAATCACCGCCTCTCACGGAGGTATGGGCACTAGCAAGATCCCCAACTATGAATAGATCCATAGAAATATCTCTGATGCTAGGTGAGTATCCGGGGGATATGCCTTCAACCAACTTCACGCGACCTCATGATTAACTCCAGTGTGAGCAGAGCCTCCTGATCTTACAAATTATACAATGGATTTCTCCACTCCCTGACTCAGACACATATGTTGATTTAATTGCCTTCGAGAAGTTTACTCACAAAATCCTATTCTAAGGCACTAAATCCTAGACTAGTTTGTGCACCCTAGAAAATAAAATCATTACTAATAAATTTTAAATTATAGCATTGATTTTATGGCCATGATTACTCAAAAAGTTATATGGTGATGAAACCAATGGTGTTGTGACTCTGCAAGAAAGTAAATATGAAAATAATGCAAATTCCTAGCTGTAACTTTTGATGAATGATATGCTCCTAAAAAATGATGCAATTTTCAAATTCAAATCTACGATTCATAAGTAAAGATGCAATATTTCAATGTATGCACTAAGCTAATGATAAAAAACTCAAAAGACAAAAATGCCAAGCAATGCAAAAAGCCTATTTTTTTTTTGTATTTTCAATATATTAAAACTGAAAATGCATGGATTGAAAAGTAACTTGATATATAAACCTACTGTCTGTGAAAGAAAGATAACTCAAGTAGGATATTAAGCAACAAAGAACCCAACCCAATGTACAAGGACAATAAAAATAAAAAGATGAAGAGAAAAACTTCGCCCAAAAATTCAACCAAAAGAGGGTTTCCTAACATTCCACAGGCACTCAACAGGCACTATAGAGACCTAAGAAGGCTCAGCAAGCATAAAATCCCACCCAACAAACACCAGACCAAGCAAAAAGGCAAGGAAAAAGCTGTACGCGACTATTTGGGCAAATAGTGCGTAAATACGCAGCTTGCAGTGAGACATCACGTCTGTGTACGCGACTACCAAGAAAAAAGGCGCGTATATGATTTGAAGCAAGGCCAAGCAAGGGAAAAAGGTTAAAAACTCAGACCCAAAGTGAACATGAGTTGTCAAGCAATGACATGACAAGAACCACAATAGAAACGAGATAAATCTAAGGAGAAAAGTACTTCAAACCATAAGAAAGAAGATTCTTCCCCAGTGGAGTCGCCAATTTTGTTACGAGGAAAATCTCTCTATGGCTAAAGTGAACCACAACAAATAGAAGTGACTGTAGAAATCGACTCAATTCTAGCATATGCTATATAAACTAATGTGCAAAGGAGGTAAGAAAGAGGCCTACCTAGTCCAAACATTTGATGATATCCACCATTGAGCACTTCGACCCAAAGCTTTATACCCACAAGAAGTTCCCATCAAACAAGAAAAGCAAGCATATAGTGATAATATAATAGGTTAGCACATTAGATAACATAATCCATTAATATACAAAACAAACATGCCCATGGATCATAATACATATATTTGCAAGATATCAATTGGACGGGAAAGAAGTATTGTTGGCCCTTGACCAAGTTTTGGAGATCCTTGGTTAGGTTTGACCTATTTTGGGACTTCGATAGGCTATCGAAGGTAGAGCGCAAGTCGAAGCAAAGATCGCAAGATCTCGGCCCCTTGTTTAGGGATTTTTGGTTTTGGGCTTATGTAACGGGTATGGGGATGTCAGCCCATGGGTTTACCCATGTCTAGGCACTTTTGTAAAGTATAAATATATGTCTAGGCAATGTATGGAGATATGCATCTGTGTGATATTGTGCTAAGTGCGAGTGATAATTGTAAATACTTTGTGCATGCTGTGTTGGACACTTGGAGAGCTAAGTGCAAGTGGATGTAAAGAGATTATGTAGGGATTTGTGCTGTAACCTAACTCAGGGAAAGAGGATCTGGTGGAGTGCGTGCAGATCTCCTGTCCTATGCAGAGTAGGATCTTGTGGCTCTGTGCATGTATATGATTGATAGAAGACAATAAAGAGAAGAAGATTTGGTGGGCGTAGCCCCAAGTTGGGGGTGAACCACGTATATCATGTGTTGTGGTTGCTTTATTCATTATGGTTGTTTTATTGTTCATATGATTAATGCTTAGTGCAATGATGTATGCTTAGATGAATATAATATCTTAGTGCCTAAATATTTGAATAAGATGGTATATCTAATCTATGTTGATGTGACTAGTGCTTGAATGTGTTGGATCTTGTTGAGTACTGCGCTACTCTGTGATTAGGGTTTATCTGAGCTGCAAACAAAGACTAAATACTAAATAACTATAACGACTAAGTTCTCTATTAAGTTTTTGTAATCACAGATCTTTGTCCCAGCTAGGTTGCAGACATCTGAGTCTTGCAACCACCCCTGCCTCTACCTCGGGTGAGACTTCATCTTCTTCACAGGTGTTGCCAAAAGGGCTGGTAGTTAGGGTTTTTTTGGTGCATTGTTGAAGCATTGAACCTTGGGTCTGCCCTTGTGCCAACAAATGGTTCCATTGTCGGGACTGAAACTGTGATTGCTGGGAACTGAGGAAAAGAAAGAAAGCTCTGTGTGTAGATCTGTTGCTTTAGTGCATAGTACTCTACTTGACTTACGAAGCTCTATACTAAGAGAGGAGGCAGATTTGAAGAAAAGAGGTAAGATATGAAATCTTTGCACTCTGATAAAGGTAAAGTGAATTTTTTTGATTAAAGAGATAAGATTTGAAAGATTTGTGCCATGTTAAAGGTAATATAAGTGGAAAATTTTGTTTCGAAAGTATGGATATATGTATGTTTGATAAATTTTGTCCTAGTCTGAAAATTAGGGCACAACTAGAGGAAAGAAGGTTTGATATGAGTAGATCTGATAGAAATAATGAAAGATATGTTGTTCCTATGCATAGAAAGAATGTTTGGACTAACAAATGGATGCAGGAACCTAGAAAGCTTTTTTTGCAGGTTAGTTACCATGATCCTAGTGTGCAGTTTGAGAAAGGCTGGGGATCATTTAAGAGAAAGAGAGGATTAACTCTTTGTTACAGTTGCAAAAGACCAGGAAATCTTTCTAAGGAATGCCTGGGTAGAAGACCTAGTTGACTTTGTTGTAAAGCTATGGACCATGTGTTATGAGGGAAAAACTCTCTATGGCCAAGGGTAAACCACAATAGATAGGTATGACTGTAGAAATCAACTCAATTCCAACATATTCTATATAGACTAATGTGCAATATAAGAAAGAGGCCTACCTCGATCCAACGTTTTATGATGTTCCACCATTGAGCAGTTTGACCCAAATCTTTATACCTACAAGAAGTTCTCAACAAACAAGAAGAGCAAGAATACATTGATAATATTAAAGGGGTTAGCACATCAGATAGCATAATCCATTAATAAACATTACAAACATGCACATGGATAATAATCATATATTTGCAAGATACCAATAGGACAGGAAAGGAGTATTTCTATTAATAATTGATTAGAAGTGACAACATTACAGACTTCCGTGTCGGCACAGTTCGAAACCAAGGAACCCAGTTCCTTCCAACTGGGTCTCCACCACTTCAATCCTTCACCAAAGGCAAGCTCATAGGAAAGAGGCAATGAGGTCCTCTCAACAATAGGGAAAGAGCTTGGGGGCTGAACACTGTGTTCAGACTTGAGGGACAAAGGGATGCAGACTTAATATAAAGTAATTTCTCCAGAGTAACTTTTCTCTCAAAGTTGAATGCTTTCTCCTCCTTTTCCATAGCTAGAAATTGTTCTCTTATAGCCTTCATAATGCAGCTAAAGGGACGAGTCGAAATGTTTCCAGTATATGGAAGGCCAAGGATCAGAGATCTCCTATCATGACAAGGAAACCCAACCTCATTTTTGTATTTTATGGCACAAATCTCGATGTACATGGGTTGTAGTGGAGCAGCCAGGGTATACGCATCTTGCATAGAAGATAGGGAGCGTATATGTGGGAAAATGTATATTTTTAGCTTTGGATTCATCAAAAAGGGATGATAAGTCTGCATAGGAAAATGGAAAAATTCCCTCTGTGCAAGATAACAATGGTGAGGAAAATCTTGCTATAACAGATGCCCCCTAATGTGTGATATCAGAGGAGTATCTGTGATGGCCGAAATACATTATAACTAACCCAGAAGTGGAGTGGTAGAGAACCAGTTGGACGAACTCAATTGCTCATTACATTATGTATTGAATTTGCATACATGGCTGCCAAGAATACAATGCAGATCCATGTGGAAAATATACCAAACATGTGTTCATGGCCATGAATAGGCAAATACAAATGCGGTTTCATGCCAAAAGTTGTCATAGTCATGAACAAGGCCCAATGAAACTAGTCTCAAAATAAATCTAAAGATATATGTGTACCACGGAGTACAATATGATCTCTCATGATCACTGAAGTCAAATAGGGGCTGGTCCAATGAAAGGGAAGCAACAACTTAGGAAAGTTGCGGCCACATAGTGATGTCTGTTACACGTCAAAATTACTCAACTGGATAAGTGTCGCATGTTCTGCTCAATTGTCATAAGTGTCACACCTTCCTTACAACTTTCACAAGTGTCGCAAGTTGGTCACAAGTGTCGCAAATGATGTTCAGACATACTGCCATGTCAAACGACACTAAGGAGACACTTATAACATCTCATATGACTGATTTGAAGGAGGCGAACTGGTTTACTGAAGTCAAATAACTCTTGACACCTGAAGAAAGTCCTGAAACAAAGGTTTTAAGGAGGAGCACTCCCCTATTTCAGCCCTAGAAGCGTTGGCGCTCCCCCACAAGGCTTTAGGGAGCATTATAACACTCCTCACCCCCCTCTGGAGGAGCGCTGCTCATCTTGAAAGCACTGGTGCTCCTCTAAATCTTACCAGGGAGCGCTACAATGCTCTGATGCCCCTTCTAAGGGAGCGCTGCCTAATATAAGGCAGTAGTTGGCCCATTGAGGAGAATAAGGGGAGGATCTTTCGATATTAGGAGGCAGTTGTGTTCGAATTCTTGGTTTCATCAAGAGATCCCTGATCTAAGGAGGAGGTTCCCAACTTGTTCTAAAGATAACTCAAGAGGTTAAGCTCCTCTTAACCTATATAAACAGACTCTATGATGGTGGAAGGGGGGAAGAAATGAAGATATGAAACTTATGATCTTGGAGGAAACTCACAGTCAGCCAAAGGAGAGTGATCAGTGAAGCTGTTGTTATCCAGGTCATGGAACTTTCAGGCAAGGGTTAGACGAAGGGGACTTGACGAAGCTGTCGCATTCACATCTACGATTGTAAGTACTGCTGTCGTTATTCTCATCAATATGACAAGCTTGGCCTATTTCTTTCTAGTTTGTGTCTAATGTCACATGAACTTATCATTAGTTGATAGATCTATTTTCAAGATAATATCAATAGAGTAGGAAGTGGTTGTATCTTGTTTTCCTGCAGAACTCAGCGAGGAGAAAAGGATTGAAGCGCAACTCGGAGCGTGAAGGGACAAACGTCGATAAAAGGTACTTCTGTCATCCTTCCTTCTCATGTGTTAGTTTAGATAGATTTGAAAGGAAGTCAGTGTCCATGTTAAGCATTTTCTATCTAGAGTTAAGGTCAAGCTCTTAGAGGCGATCTACCTATCCGCAAGGAGATTTTCCTACAACAGAAACTGGTGACTCCGCTTGGGAGATAGCCTCAAATCAAAACTTCTTGTTTGGATTTTTGTCCTCATTGACCTTGTTATATCCCTTGATTGTTTCAGACCTAGTTCACTCCTGTTTTGATTAGTTTCATGAGCTGATTAGCTCCTTATCTTATCACACTTAGCATAATTGTCGGAATTGAATTGCAATTTTTTGATTTTTTGACATTTTTGGGACTTTTAGACCCTGGCACCCCTGTCCTAGTGTTAACAGAGTGCCAGCACTCCCCCATAATCTTGCACAGAGTGCTATAACTCTCCTTGCCTTTGGAAATAGAGCACCAACCCTCTTTGGCTCAAAAAACCTTCCAGAATTTCTTTGTTAAGGTTTTGCCTCTGTGTCTCCTCTGCTGAGTGACCTTGTGAGTCAATGTTTCTTCTCTTTCAGTCTCGACATCTGTCTTTTTGAAGAATAAACATCTTGTTATTTGGATCTCGTAGCCTTCTTCACTATTTTCATTGAGTTTTTCCTGTTGAATGAAGTTTGAAACCCATGCATCATTTTTCTCTCCTCATCAGCTGAGTAAAAACCCTGGTGAAGGTCATCAAAGGCTTACAGACCTCTCTATCTCGTTTTCAGTCAAGGTCTTTGTTCTTCAACTTTTTCTTTTGGGTGTGAAGTTTGTTTTTCTCTTTGATTGTTTCTTTTCTTTCACTTTTTCATTTTGATTGCTACGAAAGGGTGTATTGTTTGTGTGACTTTTTCTTGTGCTAGTTTGGTTTTCATTCATGCAAGAAAGATAATTAGCAAGACGAGCATTGTGTTGCATTGATCATCATTCATACACAAACAATAAAAATCATATTTATGATTGATCGTGCATATTAGAAGGCATTTAAATTTTTTTTGCATTACATTAGGACTTGATTGAGAAAAGAATTGTTTGAGGACACTCTGTGTTTGTGCTTGTTAGTGAAAAAAGAACTTTCTCTCTCCCTTAGATAGATATTCATTGAAAATAAATGACTGCTTATCATATTTGATGCATTCTTTGGGCCTGAGTCATAATTCCATTTTGTTTCACTTCCATGCACCCCTCTGCGTAAAGAACAGCCATAAAATCAACGCTAATTAAAAGTTATCTAGAACTTTTTCTTTTCTAGGATCCTTCACCAACAGTAGACTAGGCTTAATACTTTGGATTAGGGCTGTGAGCATAACTCTCCAAAGTTTCTAAAACAAACAGTAGCATCCTGAGTTAGGGAGAGTCAAATCCAGTTATCGTAAAAGTCTGCCTAGGATCCCCCTCTCACACAGGGGTTACGTACGAGGTCGCATTCGGGTGAGCTACAGGGACTAACCCTCCATGGTTTAACTGATTGTGGTGGTCGGATCGTATTATGGGGATCACTTTGAGGTAAATCCACAATTACTGCATGGAAGCCTTTTAGTTGGTTTCGGACTTGATACCCTGCCTGTACGTTCGGATCAGACTGTCGACTATTCCCACCCAGGGGCTGACTGCGAATTGGTAACCTTAGTGGCCATAATATTTAGGGTCTTACACAAGGTGACGGTGATGGGAAGTCTCACTGTACCTGGAGCAGACATTGGTAAAACTCACTCGGGTTCCTTGGAGGGTAAATCCACAATTAATGCATGGAAGCTTTCACCAAGGCGTAAGTCCGTTAATTAGGTTGCCATTGTAACTATTCCACCCTATCCCCGCCCCTTCTGGACTTGATCACGCGACGTTGGATTTCATCACCAACTAGTACTGTCATCAAAAGAAGGTCATGTTTTCTTGGTTGTGATTCTTAGATTCTATTAGCGCATGTTGTTTCTTTTACTTAGTGGACCTTAGGTCGAGTAAGTGTTAATGGTGTCAAATCCTAGGAGTACCAATGGAGGAACCCCTTCTCCTGGGGAACCTTATACTTTTCCTTCATTTGGAAACTTTGGTCCTCCATATGTTGCCACACTGAGTCTTCGGGACTCACTATTGGATTACCAGTTTGGTTGTTCCCCACTCCGGTGATCCCAAATCCTCCCAATGTTGTGGTTGCACCTAATACTTTGGATGTCAATACACCACCCACACATCAACCTCACGTCGAATTTTCGCCTTCTTCGCCCATCAAGTATCCTTCCATTTCTCCTTCTTCACCTAGTGAAAGCTCTAAAGCAAGTAGCCAGGTTGATTAGAAGAAGAAGAAACGGAAAGAGAAGAAGAAGAAGAGCCTGAAAAGGACCAAGGCCCCAATAGCATCAGATGTTGGCTCTAAGAAACCGGTTACTGTTAATAGTACTGGGAGTGTTGATGAGATCAACAAGATTAAAAGAAACAATCCAAAACCCAAATTCCCTTGCAGCCTTTGTAAGGGTGACCACTTTCTGAGGGATTACCCTGGTCTTACCTAGGTATTAGAAATGTGGTCCTCCACGTCATCGGCCTCTTTCAGTCATGTCGACGATACCCTGTCAACTAGTGATGTTCAGGTTGGCAAGAAGAAGAAAACTGTCAAGTTCCCTTGCATGTTATGTAAAGGTAATCATTACTCTCACCTTTGTCCTCGCATGGATGAGGCTTCTTCTCTTTTGGAAAAACTTCAACTTCCAAAATATTATCATAAGCTTTGCCCCAACCCATCATTGGATGATGGACTAGTCAATCTAGTTCCATCCCTGGTCAGTCCAGTTGATCAAGTGGTCAATCTAGTTTCCTCCTCGATTGAACCACAAACCCAAGTAGCTGATCCAGTTCTGTCATTGATCAGCCCCACTCTTCATCAAAAGAGTGACACCAAAGTGGTCGATTTGTTTCCACCCATTGACCCCATTCTTCCCTTGGAGAATGAAAATCAAGTGGTCGATTCAGTCTCGCCATCAGTCGATCCCATTCCTCCATTGAAGAATGTCAAAGTGACTGATCCAGTCCCTTCCTCAGTCAGTCCCACTCTTCCTCTAAAGAGTGCCAAAGTGGTCTATCCAAGTCTACCATTGGTCGATCCGATCCAATCATCGATCGATCCTACTCTCCTTCTAGAGAGTAAACCCGATATTGCCCATGTTTTTCTTGTTAATACAGATTCTACCGTGCCTGGGGGCATTCCTCCTCCTCCTGTGGAACCCCCTCCAAGTACCGAAGTCATCCTTTTTGATTGGGGTGCGCTAACTAGACCTCGTCTTCCCTCCCACATTCCTTTCCAGATTACAGTACAGGTTCTCGGTTGGGACATTCCTCAAACACTGATAGATGAAGGTGCGTCCGTTAGTATTTTGTCTTTTGTTGCTTGGTATGATTTGGGTTGTCCACAACTTGCACCGGTTACACAGAATATGTTAGCTTTTAATAGAAGAACTAATCAGCCTTTAGGGATCCTTCCTCAGTTTCCTGTAACTTTGGGAGGAAAAACTGTCTTTATCAATGTCATGGTGGTCTGAAACCCCTTGGATTTCTCTTTACTCCTTGGGCGGGATTATGTCTATGCTATGATAGCTCTTGTATCCACCCTTTTCCATGTGATATCTTTCCCTCACGATGGAAGAGTTGTGACTATTGATCAACTTTCATTCATCGGCCCCGACTAGGTTACCTCCCTAACTGGTTCTTATATGCAGACAGTATCACCCCTGCCGCATGTCAATTATGTGGTGTTATCTCCCATGACCTCAACTTCAGATGATTTGGATCCGGTAGTTGACATGGTGATTTCTTCGGTCAGATTATTGGAGCTTGATCTCCTTACCCCTGTCCCAACCCTCGACATGTGTTCCTTCCAGAGTGATTCTCTTCCATCTGATGAAGATATCTTGGAAGCCATGACCGAGTTTTATCCATTGACATGGTACCCTTCCAGAGCATTATCCTCTTGGAAGCCATGATCAAGAAGCAACCACGAGCATAGTTTCTCTTCTCTATGGCAAGCTTGTTAAAAAATGAAACAGAGGCCACTAGCTTCCATGCTGGGGGCATGTCACGAGCATAGTTTCTCTTCTCTGTGGCAAGCTCGTTAAAAAATGAAACAAAGGCCACTAGCTTTCATGCTGGGGGCATAATGAGCATAATTTCTCTTCTCTGTGGCAAGCTCATTAAAAAATGAAACATAGGCCACTAGCTTTCATGCTGGGGGCATAATGAGCATAGTTTCTCTTCTCTGTGGCAAGCTCGTTAAAAAATGAAATAGAGGTAACGAGCATAATTTCTCTTCTCTGTGGCAAGCTCATTAAAAAATGAAATAGAGGCCACTAGATTTCATGCTGGGGGCATAATGAGCATATTTTCTCTTCTCTGTGACAAACTCGTTAAAAAATGAAACAGAGGTCACGAGCATAGTTTCTCTTCTCTGTGGAAAGCTCATTAAAAAATGAAACAGAGGCCACTAGCTTTCATGCTGGGGGCATAATGAGCATAGTTTCTCTTCTCTATGGCAAGCTCATTAAAAAATGAAACAGAGGCCACTAGCTTTCATGCTGGGGGCATATGAGCATAGTTTTCCTCTCTGTAGCAAGCTCGTTAAAAAATGAAACAACAATCTGGGGATCGAACCTGGAACCTTGAGCATAGTTCTTTGTCCTGTGTCAAGCTCGTTAAAAAATGAAACAATCACCTCCCCCTTCAAGTTGAGTCTTTCGCCAGATCTCGTAGATGTCGAGTCGAGTCTTTCGTTAGGTATCACTCTTGAACCTTCATTTCATCCACCTGTATCCTTTTTCTCCATCTAGCACAGAAATTGGTGACAACCTCAAAGTCAGTGGATGAATTGAAGCTTGGGGGGCATGTCTCCAGCCTTTGATGATCATTCTGGAGTCAAGCCACCAGCTTTCAAGCTGGGGGCATACCGAGCTTAGTCTTTGTTCTTTCTCGTGCTCGTAAATACATGAGAATGCAACCGGGTAAACTTTTATCTCTTTTTCGGACCCGTACGGGTACACGAACACATGAAAAAGGAACCCCCCTAGAGTCTTCTTTAAACCCTTTTCAGACTCTCTAAATATGAAAAGATTGTCGAGTGACCTTGCTTCCTTTCACACTCGTTAAAAGGTCAGAAAGGGCATCTATCGAGCGATAGTTTAACCCTTTTTTGGTCTTGTTGGACTACTGTACAAAAAAGGAACTGAGAGAGTTCTCTTTTAAGTGTTTTTCCAAACTCTATAATCCCGAAAAACCTTCGAGTTTTCTGTCTTTGGACTCGTTAAAGCACACATCGACAGACCCATATGGGACCGAACCCTTACTTCTTTCGGTTCGTTAAACAAAGGAAGAGGAACTTACCGAAGGTGAGTTATATCGAGCATGTGTTATCCTCCTCGAGCTCAATAAATCAAAAAGAGGTACTCATCTATCTGGATGGGGGAAAAAATTGAAAGGAGCAAGCCAAGCAGTCTCTTGAGAACATCATCCAGCACTTCTTAGAATTGCCCTTGAACATGACACTTTGTCATTTGCACATATCATAATCTGCTGAACCTCTGCACTGAGCCAATCCTCCGAGTTCCTTTCGCTCCTTTGGGTCACCCGACGCAAGTCATGGTATCCATTGCGTAGTTTTGGTCCATGTCATGTTTTGCTGTTGTGCCTCAGTGTTCAAGGGAAGTATCCGCCTTTAGAGTCAGCCATCCTAAATATCTTGCCTCAAAACCTATGTCAGTCTATGTCCATTTGATCTACCAATTACGTCTCCATGTCCGTTTTGTGTCATTGATGGGGGATACATCAAGGCCCTCCCTCGATGAGTCTATTCCTGTCGACTTCAGCACATTATCCAGGAATCAGACTTAGAAACTAGTTAGTACTTTGGGACCTACATGCCTCAATGGCAGGCCTCCTCACATTCGGCAGTGGGTTTACATCATTGACCCCTGATCGAATGATTCCATGGATGTTCGACCTCAACTCATCTATTCACATTCGCTGGAATGTAATAGGGTACCTTGGGAATCATTGACATTAATGGTGATCTCCCTCGCACTTGTTAACGGTTCACAACATTGACCGGTAATCAAGTGGTTTCCGCCATATTCGACATCAAGACATCTATTCACATGGTCAGATTCGTACCATATTGGGATTGGTAAGAAGACCCTGGGTTGAGTGATCACTTTGATATATGCTTCGCCTAGGCTGCGAAGGAATTTCTATTGGACAAAGAACACATATACTGTTACATAGATCCACTTTGTATTGGTCGTGGCTATGTCTTGTCATCTCGTAGATCCACTGTGTATTCTTCGTGGCTATGATCTGTCCACATCATCAGAGTATAGATCCACACTGTATTTTCGGTGGCTATACCTTTTTATCAATACAATTATGGATCCGCAGTGTATTTTATGGCGGTCATATCTTGCAAGTCTTGATCGCCCAAGCATAGGTATGCCTGCCTTGGGTTTTGGAATATGTCATGATATTTGTTGGATGTTGATGTGCAGATTCTGTTAGGTTCTCCGAGTATATACCCTTTCTTGGACATCTACAAAGTATTTCAGTTATCAGTTGGCATCTTCTAACTTCATACTTTGGGAGGCATTCTGTTACACGTCAAAATTACTCAACTGGATAAGTGTCGCATGTTCCTCTCAATTGTCGTAAGTGTTGCACCTTCCTTACAACTTTCGCAAGTGTTGCAAGCTGGTCACAAGTGTCGCAAATGATGTTCAGACATACTGCCATGTCAAACGACACTAAGAAGACACTTATAACATCTCATATGACTGATTTGAAGGAGGAGAACCAGTTTACTAAAGTCAAATAACTCTTGACACCTGAAGAAAGTCCTGAAACAAAGGTTTTAAGGAGGAGCGCTCCCCTATTTCAGCCCTAGAAGCGTTGGCGCTCCCCCACAAGGCTTCAGGGAGCGTTATAATGCTCCTCAACCCCCTCTGGAGGAGCACTGCTCATCTTGAAAGCACTAGCGCTCCCCTAAATCTTACCAGGGAGCGCTACAACGCTCTAATGCCCCTTCTAAGGGAGAGCTGCCTAATCTGAGGCAGTAGTTGGCCCGTTGAGGAGAATAAGGAGAGGATCTTTCGAGATTAGAAGGCAGTTGTGTTCGAATTCTTGGTTTCATCAAGAGATCCCTGATCTAAGGAGGAGGTTCCCAACTTGTTCTAAAGATAACTCAAGAGGTTAAGATCCTCTTAACCTATATAAACAGACTCTATGATGGTGGAAGGGGGGAAGAACTGAAGATATGAAACTTATGATCTTGGAGGAAACTCACAGTCAGCCAAAGGAGAGTGATCAGTGAAGCTGTTGTTATCCAGGTCGTGGAGCTTTCAGGCAAGGGTTAGACGAAGGGGACTTGATGAAGATGTCGCATTCGCATCTACGATTGTAAGTACTGCTGTCGTTATTCTCATCAATATGAAACACTTGGCATGTTTCTTTCTAGTTTGTGTCTAATGTCACATGAAATTATCATTAGTTGATAGATCTATTTTCAAGCTAATATCAATAGAGTAGGAAGTGGTTGTATCTTGTTTTCCTGTAGAACTCAGCAAGGAGCAAAGGATTGAAGCACAACTTGGAGTGTGCAAGGACAAATGTCGATAAAAGGTACTTCTGTCATCCTTCCTTCTCATGTGTTAGTTTAGATAGATTTGAAAGGAAGTCATTGTCCATGTTAAGCATTTTCTGTCTAGAGTTAGGGTCAAGCTCTTAGAGGCGATCTACCTGTCCGCAGGGAGATTTTCCTACAACAATGTCTTCAAGTCTTCTACACTATCCGCCAAGTGTGCAAGTCTACATCGTGTGAATAAAGGAGTTTAGGTCGAACACGATGAGTCATCGTTTGATTACTGGTCATTGAGGTATACCATTAACAAACGTGAGACAACCTACCAATAATGAAAGTAGGTATCAAGGCACCTAATACATCTCTACAAGTGTGAATAAAGGAGTCAGTGTCGAACACTTGAGAAATCCATTGATCAGGAGACATTGATGTATTCCCATCTGTCAATGGTGAGAGGGCTTGCCACTAATGATTGCAAGCCTCAAGGTACTCATAAAACTCTAGGTCCCATGTCCAGAATAAATGAGCTAAATTTGATGGAAAGAGACCCTCTGAAAGGAGAGCATTGAGGCATCTCTCATCAGTCAGCGTGAGGAACAAAGAAGGATCTTCATGATTTGGTGGAGATTGGACGAAGAACATGTTCATGAACCAACAACCCTGTACATCTTTCGTGTGTTCCAAATGCAAGAAGTACACGAAAAAAGACCCTCTGAATAACAACCAATGATGAAAAACTGTTGAAAAAGGCGAGGAAACCACCAATAAGGCTAATGGAATTTAATACATTGCATGAATGCCAAAGTGTGAATAGATGTCTTGCCGTCGAAATCAAGTGAAACCACCTAGTCAATGACCAATGATGAAATGTTGATTGCTGGGTTCAAGGTGACCTACCAATGATGAAGGTAGGGCTAGGGAGCATGATAAGACCATAGTATCATGTGATTCTGAGACAAACTGAGGGTATGGCTGACATGCAAAGTCAAGATTTCTAAGGAGTTGCTGACACAGGTTGATAGAGTTCCTTTGAATGAGATCATGAGATATATGGTGGACTCTGGCAGTATAGAACCAATGATGTGACCATTAGATGCATGAGGCATCCATAACGTTCTCTATAGGGACATGAAGAGTAACTAGTCAATAGAGAAAAATCTATATTAAGATCATCTTCCTAAGGCTATGCTAAACCCAAAATTATGTTGATGCAAGGACTCAATAACTTTGTTCTCTGTTAAAAGGCGACACAAATGCTGCCAATTACAATATAGTACTCCCTTCCCGCCCGTCTTTTTTTGTTTTTTCATAACAAATGAATGCTATGATACAAAGGAGGGAACGAGTGTCACAAGTAAGAAAAAACTAGTTCCAGCAGTGGAACGTACCTATGCTTAATGCAAGGAAATGCATGTGGGATATGGACACTCAAGGTGATGTTCCCTCCAAGGTATAGGGTGTCAAATTACGAAGGATGTAAACAAGGATCTACTTGGTTGAGGATGCAAACTGCTTAGGCAACGGTTTATAACGCAAAGCGAGAACCGACTAAAGGCTCAATACTGCAAGCGAGGGCATGAGATGCAATCACAACTTAACGCCAAAAAATGTCTTTTTTTATATCTTTTAGTCTACTTGGTGTGAAAAAGGGGTAAACTTGTGCCAAATAGACATCTTTTCAAATCCAATTTACAAGTGTGAAAAAGACAAGTTCACTCGGAAATGTTTTCTATTTTTGATAGCGAGTCAGAAAAGAGCTTAACTAAGATTCATGACCTTTCAAATCCAACTTTAACGAGTGTGAAAGGGACAAATCACTCAACGATATTTTTAGTTTTTAGACGAGTTGGAAAAGAGCTTAACTGAGACTCGTTTTTGGGAGTCCACGGGTAATAAGGCCACATGTGCATGAATGAGAAATGAGGCTCATCATAAAGTCATGTATCGAATTATAATGGACTCCCGGTCCTAAAGAAAAAAATCTGCATGGGCACCAAATGACAAAGAGGATCTAAATAGGGTACCCATGTTTGGTAAGTCTCTACCATTTATTAATGATGCTACTTATAGCAGATGGAGGGTTATGCGTCACAATAAATGGGTTCGTACCTAAGGCGTAAAAAGCGGTAGTCGAAGGATAATGAAAAATGAACGATGGAGTAGATACCTATCCTATATGCTAGGTTATGAAAATACATGACCGAGGAGATGAATGACCAATCCATGACGTTGAAATCCACAAGAAAATTTAGTCAAAACTACAAAAGCTAGCTTAAAACCATTCTTGAATTAGTCCATTAGGTGAAATAATAGCATAAAACTATATCAAGTGGGTAAAAATAGCTTATAAATAGTAACAAAATAAAAAATTACTGTATCATTTTAATTTTTACCCAAATAGTGCAATTTGGACCAAAATACCTCCAGGATTCAAATGACGATTACGGGAGAATTAGGCAACGAAATCACGAATCGTCTGGATCAGGTAACTCTTCATCTCTTCCCCTTCAAATTCAGTGGATTACATTTTTGAATCAAGTTCCAATTTTTTAGTTTTTGATGGCGTAGTTTGGGATTTTAGGTATACGTGGGTTTCTCTGAATAGGTCGCGTGTACGACTAGGTATACGCCCTTGTGTGAACCACAGGGGGCGTATATGAAGCCCTACCCACGACTATGTGCAAATAAAGCTGCGTATACATACACAAATAGTAAAAAAGAGGGGTTTCTAACTCAAAAATGATTTGTTTTTTGCAGGATGGTGTTGGAATGGAGAGAGCAAGAGCATGAGGAGGTAGATGTAGCAATGGTTCGAGATCCGTTGGCTCAAGTGGCTCTAAAAAGATGTGGTTTGTACAAGTTTTGGGCTCTCAAAGGAATGAGGGCCCAAGTGAGGTTGTTGGAAATGTTGGTGGGTTACTGGTATCCCGATAGCGAGAGCTTTATCCTTGATGGACAACCATTAAGGATCGAGGTAGAGGAAATCTACTTCTTGACTGGTCTTTCATGCCGAGGAGAGGTTGTGAACCTCAATTCATGTATATCAGGGAGTGGGATGAAGATCGAGGAGTATATCGATGCCCACTGTGTAGCAGGGACTCCCAAGGTAGGAAGTCAAGTCCCCATCCGGGCCATAAGTAACCTCAGTTTGAAGATCATTGTGCTCATGCTTACCATGATCATAGGATCAGCATCATTGCATCAAGCATCGAGACCACTTATGTTTTATGCAGTAGAGTGTGCTAGACCCACTATCTATGATTGGTGTACCTCACTGCTGACCAATATGAAAGGTCAGTTGATAGAGTGCAAGCAGGGGGTTAAGCGAAACTTCAAGTTTGCCTCTATCCTTTGCAGCTTCTTTTTCGAGTGGTTTCCAGGTCTGGGACCCGGAGTGGAGATCCTTCCTAGAGGACCACATGATCCAGCCATGGCGCAGTGGATCGAAGTCATGAGACGATAGGGGGGAGGTACGGTGTCGACACCCTATAATGATGATTTATTCTTCTAGTGGCAGAGACAAATTATTTCTCTTGATGACTATCCCTATGCGGGAATTGATTTTAGAGGATATCCAGATATGCCACTTCCACCAGTAGCCACCTACAACACCATAGGTAAATTTTTTTTACATATTTCATTTTTTTGTATTTTTGTATTTAAGAAAACAAAAATATTTTTGGATGGTGTTTTAAATATTAACTAGATACTTGTGTGATCGCATATGTGGGTCTATGACGACCAAAGGGATTCCTACGACATAGATGGAGGAAATGGGGAGATGAGGTGGCAGGAGGAGAAGCAGAGAGAGTCCTATAGAACGTGCAGAGTAACCTGTCTCGTTTGACACAAAGGATTCCTATGGTTCAAGTAGAGGATCTACCTGAAGCCATGCAATGGTAGGTTGTTGGTGTACCTAGAGCATGGGTACAACTCTTTGGGCATCTCGCAAATGCCATGATTTTCTATCATGACACACATCCAGTGCCATAGGCATAGATGTCATGGGATATGTATACCGGCTGTATATGTATTTTGAGGGTTTTAGCCCCAATTTTGTAATATAAACACCATATTTTTTAAATATATAAAAAGGGATCTTCGGCTCTACTTATATCTTACAAAGTGTACATTGATTTAATGGTTTTATTTGCTTTATTAACATGACAAATTCCAATCTAAAAAATAATTAGCATAGGTGTCAGATACATGATTAGAACTTCTAGGAATGTGAAAATATGTAATAAAATCAAATTGTTGTTCTAAAAGACGTACCTATAGGAATCAACGGAGTAACGTAGGATCATGCACACGGTAATGACTATTCAACTGACATATGACTAACTGAGAATCCAGGCGAACCTCTAGAGAGAGAATACCATGTGAGATCGCATCGTGCAAAAGTTCTATGATGATGCTATATTCGACCACATTATTTGTGGATGGCCCTAGGCATACGCCACCTGAAGGCACCAACAGACCCTCGGGTGAGTAAATCACCCAAGCAGTGGAAGCCAAGTTCTGTGTATGACGACTGGCTCCATCTGTGAATACTAGGTAGATCGAAGACTCCGTTGACATCTGCCAACAAAAGGGAAAACTCGATAAGCAATCCAAAGTCAAAAAGACAAGGGGAAAAAAGATGTATATACACTAAATTTACCTTAGTATACAAAGGGTTTTTCCCAAGCCTAGGGCTCAAGCATAATACCTTTTCAAGTAGATCCCATTTCCGGGCTCAGCCAATTTATTCCCTTCATAGTCTTCCAACTCGTAGGCTCCTTTTTCTAGAACACATCGTACAATATAAGGACCATGCCACATGGGTTTAAACTTGCCTACCCCTAGCGGTTATTTGGCTTGGTCATACAAGAGGACCAAGTCACCCTTGGCATACAACCGAGGACAGACAAACTTGTCATACTGAACCTTGACACATTTCTTGTTTTCCTCGATAGCTGTAAAGGTGTCCTGACACCGCTCATCAAGACTCTCTAGGTGCACAACGCGTCGCTCTAATTCTGAAGTTTCAGGTAGGAGCTTGACTACCAATTTGAGAGAAGGGATTTTTCATTCAATAGGGAGGATCGACTCCACACCATGCACTAACTGGAAAGGGGAAAAATTGGTGGTAGTCTTAATTGAGGTTCGGTATGCCCAAAGCGTGGGATACAACATGATGTGCCAATTGGAATTAGTTCGACTGACAGTTTTTTGCAAGATGGTCTTGAGAGACTTGTTGATAGCCTATACTTGCCCATTTTCTTGGGGGTAATAAGGAGATGAATGACCATGTCTAAACCCCAGCTTGGATTCTAGTTCTACCATCATTTCATTCTGAAAGTGACTGCCATGATCAGTGACAATCTCACTTGGGATACTGAACCAGGCGATAATTTGGTTGAACACGAAGAAGGTTGCAGTCTTCCCATTGGATTTTACGGTAGGCATGGCTTCATCCCACTTGGTAAAGTAGTCAACAACCACGATAATGTGTTGATGCCCCCCAACCAAAGTTGGGTTGCAATCGACGAAATCTACCCCCCACTTGGTGAAGGGACCGACGATAATGACTGGGTGAAGAGGGGCTGGGTGCGAGTGCATTTTCCAAGTGAACGCCTAGAAAGGGTGACACTTCTTAACCACTTCAATACAATATTTAAAGATAGTAGGCCAAAAATAACCGGATCGCAGAATTTTTTGGGCTGTCGCAAGCCCGGATAGATGACCACCACAAGCCCCTTTGTGGAAATCATTTAGGATTGACTCGACTTCCTCGTGAGTTAAGCAGTGACATAAGATACTATCTATTCCTCGATGATACAAAGTATCGCCGATGATGATATACTTTTTGGCTTGGTATCTAACACATCATCGATCATCTCGCGAGAGATGCTAAGTGAACTTCAAGGTTTGAAGATGTTATAACCCTATAACTTGTAGGATCAACTGGTGACTGAAATGTTATCCCTTTAAGTGTTTTTGTGTGTCAAATGATTTTTCATTCTGCAAATAATTTGAGAAAAAAGAAAAGAAAAAGAAAGGAAAAGAAAAGAAAAAGAAAATAAAAAAAGAAAAAGAAAAAAGAAAGAAAGAAAAAGAATAAAAGAAGGCATAAAAGAAATTCAATAGAGCCCCATGCAATAACAACGACTTGGTCCATACCTTTCAAGCATGGCCAAGTTCTTTTAAATTGATGTTGATAGGAGTAGTGAATAAGCTTGGCTAAACTGTTCAATCTTAGCCAAGTAATTTAGGTTAGTTAGTGAATAAATCTAACCAAATTATCTAATCTTGGTCAGATAACCCCAGGATAGAGTAATTCCTTAGTCCAACAGTTAATCTAGAATAATTGTCATAGGTAATTAGGTTAGAGCATAGGGTAGTTTGCTTTATTTCAATAAAACTAGTATGATGATTGATGTTGAACCATACCTTTGATGTTTGAAGTTTTGATGTCTAACCCCTTGGTGATTAAAACATGGAAAAGCTTAGGAAAACCCACGATCGCGCTTATCCTAAGTTTTCAGAACACATACATCGTCACTCTCACAATTAAGAACAACGCAGGTATGGACGGCTCAGAGGTTCGTGCCCAGATCTACGGTTGAAAAATATTTTCGGACCCCATATGCGCACATCTGCATGGCTCAGTTTTCAGTGCCTGGATCCATGGCTTAGATTGGATTCCAAACCCCCCTGTCTGTTCTGCCTTTAATGGTGGGGGGGGTCCCAAATGTTATTTAAATATCACGTACATATATGCGGTTGAGAAGAAAGCGCGCAAATAAACGGTTCATGGTGTTTTTCAGACCCCCCTGACCGATCTATCTTTAACGGAGGGGGGGGTTCTAGAATGGAATATTCCCTGGTGGGCCCTTTTCCTCTATGTGGCATAAATTCATTGGTTTAGATTTCCATCGCCTATCATTTCTAACATGCCTCGTCACCCCATGACATCATCATCCACATTTTTCCTAGAGGTCATGTCTCATTACTCAGTCAGTCCCTTTCCCCTTGTCCACCCTTCACAAGTCCTCTCACCAAGGTCACTCCCCAATTAGCTCCCACCACGTTGTCTGCTCATATTCGTCATTCATTATTACCTGCCATCTTATGCTCCAAACAATCTGTTGGCAATTTATTACTGGATAACTTATCCGTTATCCTGTTGACCCGTCCCCCGTGCGCAACGCAACAGATATCCATTCACTCAAAACCACCATCTCCCTTCTTTCTTCCATTGCTTATTGTGTCATCTCACCAGAAAATACATTTCCCGTCACACCAGAGCATTTTCCCCCTGTTTTCTCTCCATTTTAGTCAAACATCCCAAGACACCATCACACCACTAACGACTATTTGATTTGTAGGTATCTTTACAGCAATGGCACCAAAATCAAAGAGGACAGAAGCAGAGGAAAATGCTTTCCTCCCGCCGCCTGTCGACCTCGACAAGATCCCCCTGGCAGACAAAGACCATTTAATCACAGACACCATATGCGAATTCCACTTTGCGGACTTGCAGTCATGGCTCAAAGATGTTTTCCTTGACCAAAGCGACGAAATTGGGCTCTGGGATTCAAATCTTCCCCTGTATCTCTTCCCCCAGATTCACCACTTTCTCGAATTCGCCCTCAAATGCCAGGCCCATTATATCCCTGAACAAAGAGACATTATGTCTTCATTCAGAGAAATTATTTTCCTCATTACACTAGAAACCATTGACCAAATGACGCAGATACCCAGAGCCGAATCCACCTCACCTTTCAACCTCGAAATCATCACAGAGCTCTACCAGAAGCTGTCTTTTCCCCAAAGAACTCAGATTTTTGAGCTTTTCCTCCCACAATCCGCTCATCTCCCCACTACGAACCCCCCTTATCCTTCCTCCTTGTTCTTAGTAAAGGGAAACCAGGTCATCACGTCACTATGTGCCTTGCTTGGATACTTTTTGGATCAATGGGTGGATGAACCCATCTTGGGATTTCTGTCCATTTTTTCCACCGATGAGAGACCCACTACTCAGTTCGACTACAGTACGTTCTTGATGGAGAGCATTCACGAACAATTCATTAACTTCACCACATAAGGCATGTTCTAGTATTCTTCAATACTGGCTTACCTGTTCGTTTTCTTTCAAGTGGACAATTTTTCCTTTTCAATGCAAAATATGGATAAATATGGAAGACCACAGGAAGTGACAACGTGGACTTTGCTTCTCAGACATAACTCTACAGAATTCAGTTTCAAGCAGTTCATGGAGTAGTTCTACCACCCAGTGGTGAGTATGCTCAGCGATAGACTTGAACCTAGAATAAATGAGGAAATTCATAGGATCCTACACCTCTCAGATCTTGCAAAAATGGGAGAATGGTATCTGTACTAGGACCACACAGAGATCAGAGTGTATGGGTGTGAATTGGCTCCATACAAGTTGCCAAAATATTTTCCCGTAAGGATATTTGCCCTGGAATACATAAGGAAAATGATCAATTCAGATGACATACATTTTGTGTCACTGAAGAAGAAGCAGAAGCTCAGAATCAAAGGGCAGATTGGGTCTTTCATCTGCAATAGCCGAGGCACCGGGGAGGAAGCAGACAGACTGCTAAAAGAAATGAAATTTTTTGTTAGTTTTGCATGGAACTATGATCAGTGCGGGATAATTTCTAAGATGAGGGTCAAAAATAAGAATATCTCGTATGTTCACACATCTAGGCCCGAGGTAGAGAAGTTCACCAACCAGATAGAATGGGAGCCAAACACTCTGGTTGAGACAGAACAACAGGACCCGCTGGTCACTGTTTCACAGATGACTACACCACAAGTTCCCAAGGAGAAAAGGCCCAGGAAGGACACTTCACCTCCCATCATTGAAATATTGTCTGAAGAGTTCCAATTGCACACAAAGAGGCCAAAGACCAGTCAGGCACCCGACACAGCTGGTGAAAATGGAATTCAATTCACTACAACTCTGGAGGTTGATTGGTCGCTCATTAGTACAGGCAGGAAACAAATCATGACTACAGTGTTGCCCAAAAATCCTACAAATACTCCACCAGCTAGCCAGCCGAGAAAAATAGGACCGAAATTGAGTACTTTTGAGAAGTATGATCTGATCAAAAAGAAAAATCAGACGCTGACCAGCAACACATATGCTTAGTTCTGGAAGCAAACATCCACTGCACAACACCAACTGTTGTCTGCATTCAACACTGAGAAGGGTAGAATGCACATGGTGTTTCTGCAAGCACAGGTGCCATATCTGAAGGTAATCACCGATTACAAAAGGGCAACGTTTGAATTTCAGACTAAAGATGTGCATCTAGCTGATTAGATGGATTTGCATAGGCAAACCAGAGAAATGGTTTTCTCGACATTGGCACATGCTTCCACTGCTGCCTCCAAGTTACAAGTATTTATGAATAATGTCCAGATGCAACTGAAGTTAGAAAAAATATCCTCCTTTGCCAAGGATAACAGGATTAAGACATTGGAGGAATTGGTCCTCAAGATCGGATATGATCCCTCGAACATGAAAACAACTGAGGAAACAGTTAAAACTGCCACCAACAAAAGACTCATAGGTGAAGGAAATAGTGGAGACTGAAGGAGAAAAGGATGAGATGCTCAAACTGATCATGGATCAAAATGCACAGTTGAAGGAAATGGAAGCGGAATTGGAAAAGCTAGTGAAAGAAAAGGAGCAGTCAAAGCCCATGGAGGTTATTCCACTGAGAGAAATTCCACTCACAGGAGTGAGCACAATGTCTGTAGCAAAAATCCCCTTGGCAACTCCACTAACAGCTATGGAGAAGACAATCGAGCTGGCTAAATCCATGGAACACATGAATTTGCAAGAGACAGAGATTAGCAGGCTTAAAAAGGAGATTGAGAGCTTTCAGAAACTCAAATCTTCCTTCCAAACCAGCTACACCAAGGAGAAACAAACTTCAGACAAGATTAAATAGGAATTGCAACAACTTCAAAAGAAAACAGTGGCGGGCAAAACATTGGCTGAGGTCAAAGAAAGTGTCTGGATAAACATCACCAAGTCCATGAATGAAATATGGCCAATGATACAAATCATGTTCGAGAAAAACAAGTTGGTGCAAAGAAGTCAGCAGGCCATCGAGAAGATAAGAGCAGAACTGGGGGATATGCCCACAGAAGCTATTGAGATCATCAAATTTCTAAATTCCAAAACCAGAGATGAGCTAGAGGAGTTGAAGATTGAAGCTAGGATAGAGACCATCCTCGAGGTCAAGAGGGTCCTGACCAAGAGAGGACTGATGCTATAGCTGGAGGAAAAGGTCCAGACCATGGACGTAGGGGTACAAAGTTTTTTCAGCAAGATCGAAGCTCTGCAGAAGAAAGGCCTTCCTGGTATGAGAGTTATAAATGAAAAATTGATGACACTCCTCGATTATAAAAAGAGACTAGCCACTGTGGCTAAGGATAGCTCAAAATTCTCAGGAATACAAGGCAGTATCACTGGTAAGGAATTCTTGGATTCTTTACAGTTCGACATCAACATACAACATGAAATCTGATACATCTTCATCACCAAGCCAACTTTTTCCAAATACACGGAGATGGATGAAGTATATCGTATATTGCTCAAAGTCAACATTCCCAATCACCTTCGATGGGAAGAGCTTTGCAATCTGATCGAGTAGTCGATGGGTTGTCCAAGCCCAGTCAGCTATCCAGTCAGACGAGGTCATGCGGAGGCCTCACCAACGATTCACCCAGAAAACAGCATGAAGTTTTGACACATCATCAAACAGTTTCCTAGATTTTTGTATCTTGTTTAGTTAGCTAAATTTAGATTTGCCACATCCTAATATTTAATGACAGGATCATTTGTAATTTCAATTATAAATACTTCAAACTTGGAAGTATTGAGAGTTTATCTTTACACTTTGCAAGCTACAAGACTGTAATATTTTTATCAAGAGATCTTCCATTAATACAAAGAGATGTTTCACAGGATTCTCACGTGTTGTTCATTGGTGATGTTTTCTTTCTATGTTGAATGTTCCTGCTCCTCAGCAGA
>CBVK0100097302.1:0-33267 GCA_900067695.1 Picea abies
ACCGAGATCTACACTCTTTCCCTACACGACGCTCTTCCGATCTCACTGCAGTTTTAATGTTATTAGGCTGTAAAAAAATAATTGTCATATCCATGCTAAACAAACTATTTTGTGGTCTTAACCGATACTACCTATCAGAACGCGGATGCATCCCGCTGTCTAAGAACACGATTGTTTCCAATTTAGTATTCACCTAGGGATAGTAATTCATTTCAGTGTATCTATATACAAGGAACGTGGTCAACCACCCCAGGCTGTCTAGAAAAGTAAGAAGTTGTTGCGTAAAGCAAATATAATTTCACCATGGCTGTAAAAAATACTGTGTAAATTATACATTGGTTGTCAAAATTAAAAATATACTATTGCTCTCTATAGCACAGATGGTAGGGCTCTCTATTGATCAAATAAAATGCTATCCATAATTAAGGGACTATCCAGCAAGGTAAGGTTGTCTAAGACATAGGCTATCAATTACACAAACTTGTCGCTATTATTAAACTCTATCCAACAACAATAAATATTAATTCTAATTAACAATATAATAACGTTGTCGAGAAACAATATTTCCATCTTTTATCGCTACCATAAGGATTCAACACAGTCGCCCATAACAAAAATAGTTGGGTAATAAAGAGAGGAAGTCATTGTGTAAAAAGTGATTGAAAAGTAGTTACCCAAAACAAAAAATCCAGGAGTGATTAAAGATTCAACTCGCACTCATTTAAAGGGGTGGATTCGTTTCCTATCAAGGTAATTTGTCGCTATCATCTACAGATTTTAAAAGCACTCAAAAAGGGGCCAATGCCACCATTCACAACATGAAAATTGTGGTCAGTGGCAAGTAAAATGCAGATAGTACAAATCGCAAAATCGAGGTCCATTTGACAGGGAAACCGTAGCCTATACAACGTGAAAATCATGGTCCATTTGGCAGGTAAAACAGTGTCTAAGTCACAACAAATTCATGATTAGGTGGATGGAAAAAACATAGTCTATGCAACAACAAAATCATTGCGAAATAAGGGGGGAATTCGTTGTGCAAGTGATTCAAGTCGCAGTAAAAAATAATGGCATACACCATTACATGGGAAGAAAAGAAAACGCTACCATAAACAGTGAAAACGCCCCAAAAAATGGTAGGGTAAAATTTCCATTGAAAGTGATAAAAACTTGGAATGTATTCGCCATGGAGTACATTAAAAGCAGAGCTAAAATATCTAGGAATATAAATTAAAATTGCAGAGTCAAAATTTTATGGATTGGTGTGTTGTAATGCCGAGAATAAATGCCATCAATAAAATAAAAGGGAGGGTTAAGTTGAGTACAATGAAAACCATTTAATGGATTGTTGATCGCGTTGTCATGAGAAGACTGGAAGAATGCCAAAAATAAAATGAAGATAAATATACTTAGTTGATAACACAGGTGAAGGCAAATTAATAACTGGTAGCGCTATCACAATGAAATCGAATTGTAAACAGAGAGGTAAGTTCACAATCAAGCTTGGCAAGGCCGCAGTCCAATAAGAGGGTATATTGTCGACTGTAAAAAGGTAAAACACAGAGTTAAAAATTATGGGACGTCGAGTTAAAAACACAAAGGGTATTCAGCAGTTTGTAGATAGGAATGATAATAATGGAAAAATTACTCAACATAAGAAGGCACAAAGACCATCAATCAGCCAAGAAAAATCAATAGGGGTAGACGATCGGGAAAAAGCATCCTTCGCTCATCATCGACACATAGAAAAGCAGGGCATTAGAATCTATAGGTTGTTGTGCACCGAAGTGACGACTGTTGATTCAGATCCTGGCCGACTGCTTAGGCATGGACTAACGAACTAGGGATGATGATGAAGACGAGGCATACACTCTTCATAAAAATCAGTTAAAACCAACAGGACAGTCACATCATCAAAGATCGAATGCCAAGGAAATCAAGTCAAGCAGGGAGCTTAAGGCTATGGGGAATTTAAGTTCTCAATTAAAATGCTAAGTCAAACACCTTATTTACACAGTTACAAGTACAGAATTGAAAGCATAAAGTCAATAATGATCTACCATGTAGAATAATAGCATGCATACCGTAGCCCAACTCATCCCCTCTGAGTCATTGTCCCGCGCACTACGTGCAACTTTCGCTTGTCGATCAATGAGACTTCACTAGTACCTCCCAGCCAACGCTAGGAGTACTCTTCTTTCCCCTTATCCCCCTGAACCACAAAGGGGCCATGCACACTAAACCAGAGAACAACTAGCTCCTAGCTTTCCTTGCAAGGTCAAGCTACCACTCCTCACTGAGATCGGTATCCCAGTTCCCATAAGATAAGTCAATCAAGTCTAAAATTCTACATCTTAACGTTACACATAATAGAAGAGATCCATCCTCCTTCTCCTCACTCCTTTATATGGAATTTCTAAGTCATTTCTTTCCCAAATTCCCATTTAATTTATTGTTCAATAATTTAATTCATAAAAATCCTCCCTATGCATGTGTCACACGTCCCCTTCTTTGCACCATAATTTAATTTGATTAATTATTTAATCACTCCTATTTCTCTCACCCACCTAAAATAATTCCTAGAATCGCTCCTAGTTGTCCCCATATTCCCTTACACATTTTAATGACTTACCCCACTACTAATTTACTAGTTGAGTTCAATTTAGAAAGTTCTTAAAGGCAAAATTCCTTGCTAGTTAGTCATTCTTCTTTTTCCTTATGTTTCAACTTTCTCTTTATGTTTCTCCCTTTTTCCCTCAGTTTCCTAATTCTTTTAAATTTCCCTCTTTCCCTTTTTATCTAAAACTCAAATTAGCATGTGTAGACTTTACCCCTTTTCCCTTTTTTCTTTTTAGTTAAAAAATTTAATTAGCATAGTAGAAAAACAATCAATTCTCTTTTAAAATTTTAAATCCCTCAATAATTTGATTTTAATAATTTAATTGAGTTTCTTACCCCCTTTTCGTCACATGTTTAATGATGATTATTATTGTTTTTATTTTTTTACCACAAGTATTACTTTAGACCTAGATTTTAATTTACGTGGCTGGGCAACATTTTATTAGGGAAATTGTTTTTAAAATTTTCTTATCACATTATTCGTTCTAAGCCCATCTAGGTTTATTCACTTATTAGTTAACAATGCAACGTTCCCTTCAGGATGCACTAGGTTCTCCAAGGGTTCCACTCGCCTCATTCTGTTTCCCTTGCGTGACGTGCCCTTCACGATGCACTACGTGCTCCAAGGGTGCCACTCGCCTCTTGTTGTTTTTCTTGTGCAACGTGCCCTTCAGGACGCACTACGTGCTCCAAGGGTGTCACTCGCCTCTTGTCATTTTTCTTGCGTGACATGCCCTTCAAGACGCACTACGTGCTCCAAGGGTGCCACTCACCTCTTGTTGTTTTTCTTTCACGGCGTGCCCTTCAGGATGCACTACATGCTCCAAGGGTGCCACTCTCCTCTTGACATACTTGGTAGACATCAAAAGCCCTTGGAGTCATTACTCCGCCAGGTGATCTTGTGGGAGATTAAGGGCCTTTAAGGAATAAGGTCCCTGCCTTATTGTGCACCCCTTAGAATCATCATGAGCGACTGTCACAATTTTCCCTCATGACATCATGGATCTTCTCTAACTAGGTAATCATTAACCTACAATTCGAGCCACGACAAGAGTGCTAGTAGGTTGTGGCAGGGTTGTTGTCCACACCTCTCCCTCAACGTCTCTGGTAGTCATGCGTGACCCCTCTACTCCACATGTGAGTCTAGTCAGTAGGCTATTGTCAGCCTACATCATCAATAAATCATGTCAGAAATAAAATCCATAATCATAACATCTAATCAGATGCACATAAGTCATATATATACAACATTCAAACCCCAATAGTCCACTCCCTAACTCAATCCATAGTTCAAGGGTTTCATCGATGCCTCTGCATCCTCGAGGTCCAAATCCTACACACTCAAGAGAACCAAGTCAATAACACCTGTCTAAGTTAATACAACAAAATAACATATAATCACATCCATAATGCCTCATAATAATAATCAATGATCCATGGTATAATAATCTAGATCACTTGCAATCAAGTGTCCTCAAAGAATAAGTTTGTTCAGTGCGCGCAAGAGTGGGATGTTACATTTTGGAATCTTCTAGTTCTCGTCCATGCTATCCCCAATGGGAATAATGCAGCAAATCTCCCAAGAAATCATCAAATTTCAAACGTGAAAAAAATTCATCTAGTCAACTGAAAGACTGTTAGAGCCCCAAAAGATTGAGGTAGATTGAAAATTAAGGAACCTAAGCTTATGAATCTATCTCTATGAAACCTAAGCTTATGAATCATCCAGAGGATTATAGCTGGTAAGATGGAACGATGGAAGAAAGTTCTCTTCAAGAATCATTTTAGTGGATATTGCAATTGATGCATTCACGGTCCACTAGAAACAAAAAAGGATCCCATATATGGAAGCTCCTTAAAGTAGTATCTCCTATAATAAAATGAAGAATTGTTTGGATCCTAGGAAATAGTACGAAAATTTTCATTTGGAGAGATGGTAATATGGGAAACCAATCACTGGAACAAAATAAATATCTTCTTCCTTTGAGAAATTGGATAGATCACCAAAACTTCAACACTTCCTTTGATATTTCATCTTGGTCAAATAGCATGGGACATTGGGTGGGTTGTTCTATTGGATCACCTCCTCCTCGTCGGTTTCTATCAGTCTCATTTCTCTTTGACTCTCTAAAAGGATGCACACCTTGGGATATATCCACATCTGATTGCAAGGGTTTTGGAATGTCAGATTACAATGTAAAGAGTGGGTATCTACACCACCTTTGATCTCTTCATATTCCATGATGCTTACTGATCTAGAATCAAGTTTGGCACTATGAAGTCCCACTAAAATTAATCTCCCTTTTTGGATAATGGTTCATGGAAATATATTGACAGCTGGAAATCTTAAAAAAAATGGGGATTCAAGATCCTTCCTATTGTGCTCTATGTTTTTATGTTAAGAAGATGATTCACCATCTCTTTTTCGATTGTTCATTCTCTAAATGGGTTTGGAAAAACTCTTTTTCTTGAGTTAGACTTATAATGTGAAAACCATACTCATGGAAAGCCATGTTCTCTCTTTGGTCTAAAAGCTATATGGGACACTAAGAAATAAACCCATTTTAGAATATTGTGAACAACCTTACCTAAATTTCTTTGTTGGAAAATTTGGTTGTCCTGCAACAAATCCAATTTCAATTAGGAACTTGACCATCCCACCACAGTAAGAGAAAATGCAAAAGGATTACTAGCATAATTTCTCAACTCAAGGAGTAAGAAAAATTTAGATCATCAAAGAATGGATTCAACAATTTCATCCTCCATTCTAATGCCCAAGTTTAAACATTAGTAGTCCTATTTAGTTTCCATTGTGGTAGTTCCAAATAAATGCTCGAGAATTTTAAATCTAGAAATCCTCTTAAAACTCTTCCATTCTATTCTATGACGAAGCATCTAAAGGAAATATAGGGGTGGTAGGTGCGGGGATATTTCTTGATCCCAAAGGAAAAATTGAAACATATTATGCTTGAGACCTTGGAAATTCCACCAATAACCAAGCCAAGGCATATGATTTCTTTCAGGGTTTACTTTTAGCTAATGAACCTAGTATTAAGTCTCACCATCATATGAAATTCAAGAAAAATCACCAAATTGATTCTCTTGAAATATACTCAATCTAATAGTAGGTTTTTATCTATCATCACTCGCTCTCAAAAGGAGGTTTTTAATCTTCAAAGCATTTCATTTTTTCATATTTTTAGGGAGCATAATTATCAAGTTTACTCACTCACCATTGAGGCCACCTCACTATAAATGGGGTGTTAAGGACATGTAATTTTGAACTATCAAGATATACCATAACCTTTATAATTCATGCACATGAAAACATGTACCATTGTTCTCATTCAACATATGTCATACCTCCTCAGTCACCTAACTTCAAGCAAGGCACATAATTTCAACAGGATCGACCCACCTACCTCTCACAGGATTTAATTGATTATATGATTGTCACTTAAACTACCCAGAGAGATTTACCAAAGCCAAGGTCGGATAATGGATTCCCATAAGGGAGAAGTGATAAATGCAATTAGGAGAAAGGTTAATTCATTGAAAATCCATATGGCCTCATAAAATTGGGCATTATTGGAATCTTGATAGTGTTGTGTGGTATGTGGAGCAATGAGGTTTGTGTTTCTTTGATACATGGACACCTTGGGAGGAATTTTGGGATCTTTATCCTTGGTTGTTTACTATGTTCCTTTCTATGTTTTTCCTTCATGGACCACAGGGAAGCTCAAGAATTTTGAAGAGTTCTTTGAATGCATGAAGAATCTATACAATGTAATATATCTTCCCTCTTCTTGGTTACCTCAAAGGTTCATAAATCATCACCAATAAACCTCTAAAATCACCATAATTATGAGTACTCTTGTTTAGAAAAAATAACAAAGAGATACCCTATAGCCTAGATGTAATGTGATCATATATATGGCTATTAATATAAACAAAGGATCTCAATAAACTACTTATAGTCACAAGATCTCAATAAATTCTACTCAAGGGGAATTGTAGGAGGAAGGCATAAGTAATGTGACAAGAAATATGGCTATTATTATAAACAAAGGATCTCAATAAACTACTTATAGTGACAAGATCTCAATAAATTCTACTCAAGGGGAATTCTAGGAGGAATGCATAGTTCACCAACTGATAGAGGATGTGGATCTCAGAAATCAAGACTCTCTTCCTTCTAGTGTTGGATTGGAAGAAACCAATAGTCACCATGTCGTTCACTAAGTTTTCATATTTTCTAAAGAACTTAGAATATTATGCTATTTTTTTAGAATATAGTGTTGTAAGAAGTTCTAGGATGTTTTGATTATACACATTTGCAAGCTCTATTTTTGGCATATAAGGAGTTTCATGTTTTTCTTGGAAACTCTAGTAAAGAGTAATATTTACTTTTTATATTTAGCTTAACTACAACTTTTATAATATAGATTTTCCTAACTTCAATTAAAAAAAAAAATATGGACCTTATATTCAATAATATGAGTTCATTTTCTTCGGGCATGGGAAATGGAAAAACAATCGTCTCAAGGGATGTAGCCAAAGAAAAAGATGTTGTCTCTCTAACCCTTCTAAAATTATGAATTAGGTTTCTAAGTGTGTAATTTCAATTACCAATTTTCTTGTGTTTACATCTTTAGTGGTTAATTAGGTTTATGTTTGGGAATTTTTGTAGTTGGTGGTGGCCTCTAGTTTGGATTATGTGGCCTCACCACCTCAACAAAATTTTATTTAGTGGAACATTTATAACAAAAGAATCATTGCTTATCTAAATCATAAAATTTAGCAATTATAAAAAGATATGGTTGGCACAAAATCCTACATGTAATTTGAAGGAAAGGGAGACAAAATGCCACTATGTTGTTAAGAAGACTTATACGAAGAGATAAAAAAGTTTCACATCATCATTATTATGAGATATGATATATGATATTCTAAAAAACACTCCTCCTAGTGGTAACAAATGCACCTCGTAGTAGAAGAAAACACAACAATCGAGAGAAAAGAGAGAAATCAACCGCCTTTTGGTTTTTTAATACATAGAGAAGGTGTGAGCATTTTAGTAGCACATATGTGTTTCTTTTAGTCCATTAGGTGGATCTTGCATGTGTAAATTCTAACCTTGTACAATATCTACTGCAAACTGATATTCATAAAAGAACAGAAAATATACAATGGAAAATACAAACATTACTCAGAGATTTTTCACCTGGAAACCCAAACCAAGAAAAACTAGCATATATTATATTCATACATTGTGTTACATTGTTTACGGCGCAGGCGCTCAGACACTACTACTCGTGCAAAGAATATAACACATACCCAACAACATGGTGAGTGTTTCTTTTAGTCAATTAGGTGGATCTTGAATTGAAGGTTTGGAGGGTGTCAAGGTTGTTTCAATAGAACCCTTCTTGAAATCCTCGCTGCCTCTTTGGAGGCCATCATCTTCTTGTGAACACCCACAGATGTAGTTTTGGAAAATCTCTCTATACTTATATACTTATATCTCTTACTTGTTCTCTTGTGTGTAATTCATTTCAATTGTTGGTGTTTTCTCATATTATAACTTGTGATTATGTTTTGTGATAACGAAGATTTTATAAAATTGGGAAAGAATGAAAATTTTCATGAACACAACAAGCATATTGAAGTACATGTTCACTATTTAAAACAACTTCAAGAATGAGTCTAGATTCACTTAAAGTATTGCGAGGTATTTGAAAAATTAACTCGCATAGTTACAAAACCTTTTGAGAATGTTAAGTTTGAAAGGTTTAGGCCAATGTTTGGTATGGAAAAGTTGAGTTTTCATTAAGGGAAAGTGTTTGATAAATTTAGTAAAATATATAAGTGCATAGAAGTAAGCCAAAGACATGTAAATGTGCAATTAGGCACATCCACGTAATCTTGTGTGCACAACCATAAGTCAATCAAGCATAAATATTTAAAGTGTAGACATCAATTGGTGCACTATTGAAGTATATATGATGACATGAGATGACATTGGGGTCGATGACGTTATAATGGGTCAGCATGAGATGGCATTGGGGTCGATCACGTTATGATGGGATGGATCAAATCGATGGAGAAATTATGTCATTAACTTTGAGTTTTATTGTTTAGTTAATGTCGATCATTGGATTTCAAGGAGTCAACATAAATGCCCTCAATCTTAGCACCCTAGGAGCAATGAATGGTTACCAAGGATTATCAATGATCACCTAATCAAATATTATCACTAAAGTAACTACCTATATATTGAGGATGATGATGATGATGATGATTGACGTCCAGTGAGACCAATTGGTCTATCAAACCTTAAGAAGGTAAGAGATTACTTTGAGTTCTTTAAAATTGTATTTCTATACTAAAAAAATATTGATATAAGCGTTCCAAGATCACCATAGTTTTGATGACTTAGGAGATTAAACATGGACCTTCATTGTTACTAGTGTCAAATACATTAGTGAATGTATGAGATTTATAAAAAAAAGTGTAGTATCAATATGTCAAAAGAGAATTGAATCTATCTTGTAAGACATAGGCTATGCATAAAAATAATTATGAACTAGTGAACTATGATATTTTTGTAGAAGAAATTTTAACACTAAGTAACTCAATTTTTGTGGGAAGAAGTTTAACATTAAGTAACTCAACTTGTACATTACAATTTTGCATTACAATTTTAGATAAACATGGTTAATATATATATATATATATATCTTATCTTTATTTTGAGTTACATGTGTTCTGTCTTTATTGTTTTATCTTATATGTCCATACAAAATTATCATAAGATATTTGTTGGCATTTCAAAAACTATAACAAGAAATTGCAAACTGCAATATTAACATTTATATGACACTATCTTTCTAAAATTGATGTGTGTTAATGCAATACTTATTCTATGAAAAAGGCATGTTATATCACATTATCATATCCATTCATAACAATTGGTTGAAATTATTAGAATGTTAGTCAAGCTTTAGTAATTGGACTACTATCAAAGATGATAAAATTTCAATAAGTTTATCAAGCAAAAATAACACACTTATGTGTGAAGTGAAGAACTTTCATACATTGACACTTTGTGACATGTTGGCATGCCTCAAATGTGTGCATTACTCAACAAATATTTAACAATCAATCACCCATAACATAACATAATGTTTCATATATCATTCATAACATTGTCACATCAAAGTGAGGGTATCACTTCCCTTGCTATTAAGTGGGTACAAAGAACAATTCTCAAGACGAAGTAAATATATTATATCACAACTCTATGATCAAGTATAAGTATAATTTAAATTTTAAAATAAAATATTAATATTTTTAATAATAAGTGAAGTATAAGTATAATTTAAATTTTAAAATAAAATATTAATATTTTTAATAATAAGTGAAGTATAAGTATAATTTAAAAGTATAAATATAATTTAAATTTTAAAATAAAATATTAATATTTTCAATAATAAGTGGAGATTTGTTTTATAAGTTGCTATGTGTTTTTCCATATTAAATATAAATTTAATTAAAGGGGATTTTTTCCTAATTTTAATGTCTACCATAAATAAAATATTTTAATATTCATCTTAAAAGTAAAATAATTCTATATCAATTCTATATATTCTATAGAGAGAGAGCCAATAAAAGAGGGAGAGTAATTCAAAGTAAAAAAAATTATTATTTCTTTGATTGATGCTTTCTACTTCCTAGAAATGTGCAATTCCTTCAATGATGCATATGGAGTTGACATGTGATATTTAAAAAATTACTAATAAGAAAAAAATAATTTCAATCTGGGCCATAAACCAAATTTATATAGACTTTATTGTATTGAAAGGGGCTTTCTACAACCCATTATGAGGGATATGTGTAATTCCTTTGTGCTCATAAATAAAATATTTCAATATCTATCTTAAGTAAAATAATTATATATCAACTCTGTATATAGAGAGAAAAAGATAGAATAATTAAAAGTAAAAAAACTATGATTTGGTTAATATGAACTTTCTACTTCCTAGAACGAGTGAGATGGTAATTCCTTCAATTCTTAATATCATGATAGAAACAGATAGAGTAATTGAAAGTAAAAAAACTATGATTTGGTTAATATGAACTTTCTACTTAGATGGTAATTCTGTCAATGCTTAATATCATGATAGAAAGAGATAGAGTAATTGAAAGTAAAAAAATTATGATTTAGATAATAGGTGTTTTCTACTTCCTAGATTTAGGGAGTTGCATAATTCATTGGATGCTTAATATTATGGAGTTAACATGTGGTATTTAAAAAAATATAAATAAGAAAAAAATAATTTTAATGTGAGCCATAGATAAAATATTTCTATATTCACACACACACACACACACACACACACACACACACACACATATATATAATAACAATAGAAAATTGACACATGACATTTAAAAAAAATATTTTAACATCCACTTTAAGTAAAATAATTTTATATTAACTTTATATAGAAAGAAAAAACTAAAGTAAAAAAATTATCATTCCATAGATGTGTTTTTTACTTCTCCATATGAGAAAGATATGTAATTCCTTCAATGATTAATATGAAATTAACACATGACATTTAAAAAATATTAATAACAAGTAAATATTTCAATATCAACTTATATATATATATATAATCTATTATGGTTAAAACATTTGAATGGTGGGTTGAGTATGAGGGAAATGTGTAATTCTTTAAGTCTTCAACATAGAGTTGGAGTTAAAATGATATATATATAAAGAACCATCTTAGATTCATCTTAACTCTAGATATATCAAGTGATCATAAACATCAAATCCTTCTAGATATTAATATTTTTTCAAATTTTATAGACATTTCAGGATGCCAATTCTCCACGAGCCTTCTCAGCTTTATATGTATGTATATCGTCAGCTAGACGGGTAATGATGCAATTCAGCTCCGTGAGAACACGTCTTCCTGGATAATCTAATTGCTCCAACGCCTCAGGTGAAGAGCCTCAGGTGATCATGAAGAGCCCTTCAAAGTAGTAAAGCGTATGTTCAGATTTTTCCTTAGGATCCTTGTGTGCGTGTTAATTTTTGGTTGAATAACAATTTACAAATTTTATAGGATAAAATTATTTTGCCTTAAAAATAGTTAAAATTTTATAAAAAACTATATAAAATCCTTAGAAATTTAAATATTTTTAAAATTATCACTAAACATTTATAATTAGCATATGATTAACTCTTAGCATATGATGCCAAGAATTCTCGCCTATTTAATCTGTCAGTCAATGATCACCCCATCTGCTTATGACACGGCATGGGTAGCCAGGGTGCCCTCCATTGATGGTTTCGCTCGCCCGCAATTTCCTCAAACACTTCAATGGATTTTGGAAAACCAGTTAAAAGATGGTTCATGGGGTAATGAGTCGCACTTTCTATTGTCCGATCGCCTGCTTGCCACTCTTTCTTGTGTTCTTGCGCTCCTTAAATGGAAACTTGGGGATCTGCAAGTACAGAAGGGTAAGAATTATATACAATTTATTTGGTAGGATTTCAATTAATTTATCAATGTAATCATGTACGACCAAGTATAGCGGCTTGATCAGATCAGATAAGGCTATTTTTGTGGTATAGCGGCTTGATCAGATCAGATCAAGTAAAAGTAGTTGTAATTGCTAGTGCCATTGATCTTGACCTTGATCTGCATGCATGTTTGTAGGCATTGAATTCATAAAGAGCAATCTGGAAGAAATAAAGGACGAAAACGATCAAGACAGCTTGGTAACAGACTTTGAGATCATCTTCCCTTCCTTGTTAAGAGAAGCTCAGTGTCTCGACCTCGGACTTCCCTACAGCCTGCCTTATGTAAGTCTACTACAGGCTAAACGGCAGGAGAGATTAGCAAAGTAAGAATTCCTCATCGCAAATCATCAAATTCAAATCCATTTCTTGTTAATTTAGAACCGAATTAGAGCATATTAGATCTTGTTCCAAATTCTAATAAACGTTAAATATGATCTGCAGTCTCTCAAGGGAGGAAATTCATGGCGTTACGTCGCTATTGTTGTATTCTTTGGAGGCCATACAAGACATGGTCGACTGGGTAAGAATAATGGATGTTCAAAGCTAACCATCAATGATTAACCTTTCAGATAAACCTTCAATGTTCAAAGCTAACCATCAATGAATGCGGGCGAGCGAAACCATCAATGGAGGGCACCCTGGCTAACCATCAATGATTAACCTTTCAGATAACTCGTTCTAAATAAGCTGTCAAAAGTATCGGCTGTGTGACTATTTACAAATATGATGACTAAGGTATCGACTGTAGATATCTTTGAAGCATCTACATCAGTCTTTGATGTTTTCCAGATGTATGCGAGTTATATTTACAGCCGATACCTATGTCTGCAGCACAAATACATCAGTATGTCTGCAGCACATCTACATCAGTATGTAAAATATGTATATTTACAGTGGATACCTATGCGTTATTTTTAAATGAGATTTAGATCAAACCAATCTTTATCATTTTAATAGAAAAATTGTGGCTGTGCTAGTTATTAGCAATTGGTTAAAAAGCTTCTTCCGTGGCTTAGGTAGTTAATACATTATGAGAATGTGACATAATGGAATATAACATTATGGTAGTTAAAAATGTTGATTCTCCAAGCTAAATTAAAATAAATTAAATAATTTAATATAAGAATATTTATATATTAACTTAAGAAATATGGAATATGTGATATAATTATTTTTTTAACAAAAAATTAATCATTGTATTTAATATAATTGTGTAGCAATACACCATAATTTACTTTTGCTCATGATAGGAAATACATCTCTCTAAAGACTCATATACTAGCTCACATGTTGATGTGAAGTAAGTTAGTCATTACATAAAAGGACTAAGATGACCAACTATCCACATTGTTCGTCCAAAAAGAGTTATACAAAAAAAAAAATTGTCTCTAATGTTACTGCAGATTTCACCTCATAGATGTGCTAATAAAACTTCATAGATGTTCTAATATAACTTAAGGAACAAATTTGGTCCCTCATTTCCATCTTCCCACTGGTTGTAAGTAATTTTTCCTTCTTGCATCTGAAGGGACTTCTTGGAAAGTATGTATTCCTCTTTGTTAAATTCTTGATAGATATGAGTGTAGTTGATCGAAGAAAAGGATTTTTTGAGTTCTCTGATCCTGTCTTTCCAAAATTATAATGCATTTACCTACAATTTCCCTTTACAATTTAGGCAGTCAATTATTATTCTACAGTCTCCAAATACCTGTATATGAGTAATATGTAGCCTAGTTGTCGGAGTGAGGGTAACCCAGACTCCAAGTAATTATTCTCTAGTATTGGTGCATGCGCCACACTTAAAATTCCATTTGTACACAGATTTATCATTGGTCCTAATCACCCTCCATGCTCCACTATGTTGTCCATTTGATTGAGCTACTCCATCAAACCAGCCTGCTATCGCCAAATATTGGCAAGAAGTATTGAATAGTCGGTGGGTATTCACTTTCTGAGGAATTGTTAGACTATTCATTCCTCCAAGTGACTTGTACACTACAGATTTGATAGATGGACTTCCAATTTCAAAAATTACCTTGTTACGTTCCAACCAAATATGCTAGCTAACAATGGAAGGTAGAGTAGGGTACTTAGGCACCTTCTTTGTTCAACAATCAAAACATTCATTTAATGTATTCCCATCCCAAAGATTCCTTAATTTTATCCCTCTTAGAATTATGTGCCAAACTTGTTGGGTAAAAATGCAATTGACCAACAAATGGGTAACTGTCTCTGGTTCCTTTAAAAATAAATGACAAATATTGGGTCTTTCCCAACCTCTACCTTGTAGATTATTCCATGTAATTATTTTGATTTCCACAGATAACCATATAAATAGTTTAATTTTAAGAGCTAGATCCCACATTCACAATTTTCTCCTCCTTCTAGCAGTAGTCTGATGCCAGATTTTTGTAGCTATGGCCCAATAATTTTTTTGAATGATAGTATATCTGACTTATCACCCCCAATCCAATGTAGTTCATCAGTTTTGTCATGTAGCTGAATCCCCAATCTAATTAAATCCCTGCAATAAATATCTCGTTCAATTGCCAAATTCCCAGTGAGGCCAAGTTCTTCACTATCTTTCCATTGTGAGAAGATTGTCCCTAGTCAAATAACTCCTCTAGCCTGAAAGAGATAGCTTATGTTTCTTTGATTTAAAGAAAATAATATCTCTTACAATAAGAGAGATGATTTCGCCAAACCCAGGAGCATATCCTTTCCTATTAAGATTGAATGACCAGTCCTAGGCTTCCAACTCAGCCAATGAGTTATAATATGCAAAGACTTTAGTAAAATTTTCCAGATCTGAGAAGAAACAGTCGTTCTATGAGAAGCCGACCCGAGACAAGAAGCTACATAGAAGTAAGGGAGATATTTTTCCTTTATGACCCTATGCCAGATCCCATCATTCATCAACACATGCCACAGATAGTTTTCTGCCAACGCTTTATTAAAAAGAAAAATGTTTCACAAACCCCAACCTCCTAAAGGATTTGGTTTTGCAATAAAGTCCCAACTACAAAGATGAATATTTTGTTTTTCACTATGGCCTGACCAAAGGAAAGTAAAAATTATATATATTAGTTTAACTAATATATAGCCTATGCCACTTACTCCATATATTAGTTAAATTAATATATGTGTGTTCTTACATATATTATCCTGAATATATGATGACGATGAGGATGAGGATGAACGTCCACTGAGACCAATTGGTATTAGACCTTAATAAGGTAATATATTACTTCGATTTCTTTAAAATTGTATTTTTGTGCTAAAAAAACATTGAGAGAAGCGTTCTAAGATCACCATAGTTTTGATGACTTAGGAGGTTAGGAAGATATGTATTGTGTCAAATATTTTTAAATTGGGATGTAATTTGGGAATAGGAAAGGCAGTCCAAGAGGAAGTATTTTCATCTTCAACCCTCTTAGTGTCACAAAGATGGAAAATTATTTCATCCCACAACCTTTTGGGAACCGTCCAATGCCCAGTTTCACTATGTAGCTCATGAGAGTTTGTTCTTATTTTAACAATGTTGATTTTCTTCTTTGCACTTCTCAAAACTAAGCGGTACTTTGAATATTCTAGATTAGGGTTGACCACCTCCTTGTGGTATCTTAGTTTCCTTTTTTCCTCTAATTCTTTATCACACCACATATTCTCCTTAAATTTAGAAGTAATAGTTATATAGTTTTTATTTAATTTAGAATATAAAGTATTTTTTTTAATTAATTTAGAATACAAAATATTTTTTATTTAATCTAAAACATAAATTGTGAATAATGTAAAAGAATCTTTGTTTAAATGTTCTACATTTTGGTCATTTTCTCCGGAATCCGACGACATAAATCTAGACGAAATCGTAATTTTTTGTTGTCTAAATTGCATTTATGAATCCATAAATGGATTCCGCATGCTAAAAAACCCAAGGACACTCATATTATAAAAACTTAGTGACTCAAATATACAAATCCAACAAAGTTTCATCGGATTTCAAGCAAAATTAAATAAAAAATATTCCCGAAAAAAGGGCCAAAACATAGAATATTTACATTTAGACTGCGGCGTTTTAAAATTTAAAATTTTGAATTGGTCCTTTACTTTTTATATACTCAAAAGTATTTAATTTTAAAAGTATTTTACTTTATGAATATATTTATATTATATTCAAAAGTAATTTATGAGTTCTTTTCTCGCAACACTAAGAAGGTTAATTATGGACGGTCATCCACCATTTAGAATGTGATAAATAAGCATATTTAACTCAAGAAATGCCAACTCAACCACTAGGGATGATTTAATCCTCTAAAATGTGATTGGTTCTTGCAAAGTTGATTCCGATAGTACATTTTTTACCTCAAAATTCCCCTAATACAAAAATTTCAACAAACTTTGGAGACAAGATTCACCAAAACTCAAGCCAAATTATTTTTTGGGGGGAGTTGAAAGTTATAATTCATGGTCAGTAGGGATTAATAAATTAAAATTTTTACATCTAATAAACAAAATCAATAAAAAATAGGTAATAAGCTATTTTTAATGGAAATATATAACCACTATATATTTTAAACCAAAAAACATAACAACCATTCTACTTAAATTTAAAATATTATGGCTCCAACTTAGGTTTTGGAGGAAGAAACTTTAAGGGTAGAATATATAAGGTGTTTGAAAGAAGTTGGTGGACCAAAAAGTGGCAACGAGTTGAGCAGGAGTGTTCTCACATAGAAATGTGCACACATTCTTAAGAATGCACATGCATTCCTAATGTGATAAGATCAACAATCCTCGAACTGCCACCGAGGAGGCCAAGCCACCCCCTTAAAATGAGTGTGTATATTTTCTGAAGAACACACACATGTTCTTAAGAATTCTCTTAATAATGTGCATGTGCTCCTAATGTGACATGCTAGGCAATCTTCAAACTGCCACTAATGGGGCCAAGTCAACCCATCGACAAGAGCATGCATGTACTCTTAAAACTATGTGCATGTTATTGAGAACCCATGCATGTTCTTGATAATGCATGTGAATTCTTGAGAACATGTGCATGTTCTTAGCAACATGCATGCATTCCTGAGAATGCACACAAAATTTAGGAATGTGTGCATATTCCTTTGTTTATAATATGAAAAGGGGTCATGACTGGTCTATTTCACCAATAGATCGATCACACTGCTTGTTATCAAAGGAGATTGAGAATACGGTTGCCATCATTCTTTTGATGTGGTGTCCACACTTCGTTGACATGGTTTCCAATTGATTCCAAGTATGTATTTGCAAGGAATTTCAATTTTTTCAATTTCCTAATTTGTTTAAATCTTTAAAAATTAAAGCTAAATTGATACATATTATATTAAGAATGAAATGGAACACACACATAAATATGGAAAGTGCAACAATATAGTGAAACCCAACTTCTATTAATGAATAAAATAGTAGAATACAAACTGGCTAGAATGGTGATAGCTTATCTCTGAAGAGAAATCGATGTCATCTACACTTATTTGCAAAAAAATGATTACAAAGGGATTGAAAATGGTATTTTATCATGAAGCCTTAAAAAAACAGAGGAAAACCTCCTAAACATCAAAACCCTAACCATAGAAGATGAAACCCCAAAACCATTGCATGCCCCAAGGTGGTTAGTTGATATATCAACTTTCTGGGGGAACAACTTTTGCATGTGATCTATGTTTGGGGCACATGATAGCTTATTGGAAAAAAATATATGAGGATTACAAATTTTGGTTGGGGAAAGGTATATCAATGGAAACCCTTAAACCTCTGAATGTTCAAAAAACATTGTTTAGGGCATCAAAATGGCCCCAGAAGTTTGGGACCCAAAAGAGTATAGAAGAACTACCAAGACGATAGAGAATCGTTCCATGGGACCCTAACTACCTAATAAACTTCAATTTGAGCATGGGAAGATTCCTCTTATGTTCCATGCAATGGGAAAATCTACATGAATTAAGGCCAATGGATAGAACCCCAAGCACACATGAAAATGATTATGGCCAATAGAGCTATGAAGGGATTGATTGTAACTAGATGTTGAACATAAGGAAGACTCTCATCCCATGTGTTGATATTTTTGGAGTTTTACATTCTCAAGTTATGCACAATCATCTTGTTGACTAATTATATTTATCCAACAGTTTGGGGGTGGAAGGAAGTTGATTAGGTGAGGTTAGTGTCCATAAATAACCACATATTGGACTAGAATGTACTCAAGAACATGCTATCATGATCTAAAATAATAGTCTGTTGTATCCCGAAATGAGCCCAAACACGCTCGAAGAAGAGCTTAGTAGTGGCCTCGACTATGATACACTCTTCATCCAGGGTGTCAAAATTTTCATCTTAGAGAATTGATCAACAACCAGGAAGACACAGTCATTACCATGCGTGTTTTAAGGTAGGTTGGACATGTAATCCATGGATATGGACTCCCAAGGCCTATCAAGAATAGGGAGAGGGGTGTACAACCCCTATTTATTAATGGTGGGTTTAGGGACGGTGCAAGCAATGCATGATCTGATATACTTGTTGACATCTAGTCAAATCGTCGGCCAATAAAAATACTTTTACAGTATTGCCACTTTTTTTTCCATACCAAAGTGTCATACCACCCGATTGTAATGGGATTCCAAAATTGGATTCACAGACTTGCTTGAAGGAACATAGAGGTGGCCCATATGGACTAATAGTCCATCCTAGAGATGAAAGTATGGAACTTTTTTTCTTGTGCTCAATGTATGATACATGGTAGTGAAATCATAGTCATTCTTGTATAATTGTGGCCACCTAGAGGTCTCATGCTCACAAAAGTTAATATTTGTGGTTAGTGCCACAATCGAGTGTCAACTAAGGAAATCTACAACATGGTTTTTGTTGCCCTTCTTCTACTTGATGTTCAAGTGGAATTGATGCAGGGTGTAAGACAGTTCTGATGGTAGTCATTCTATAACTTTCCTTGTGTCTGCATGAATCCCAAAGGCCTATGAGAAGTCCAGATGGCCATTTCCTTTCCTAGAATATAATGCTTCCATTGTCAACATGCATGCACGATGTAGTACATCTCTTTTTCATAGGTGGGTGTTGATGTTCAGATTGGTCAAAATCTCAACAACAACCTCCTGAGGAAAAATTACATCGTGTGTTTAAAGGGGTGGTACTCTTCTATTATTTCTTAAAATGAATTATTAAAATACAGTTTAAAAAATATGAAAAGTATATTCACAAAGAAAGGTTCCTAATAAAAGGACCATGAACTTATTCAAAGAATAAATATGACATCTTTACAATATTATACAAAAGTAGACAAAATATCATGTAAGATTAACACATTCCTCACATCCATCACAACATACGGAAGATTTGATCACATTCATAAGAAATAAAGATATAAGTCCACACTGTAGAGAACTTTAAATGAGTATTCACATTTAAAACTGAAAGGAAATATGATAGGCACACTCCAAAAATATTTTACTTAGAAATTAAAAAGTCTGAGAAATCATTAAAGTTATTCCCCGAGATAGTTCTCCAGTGAGTTCAAGAATAATTGTATGGCTCTAAAATAAAATTAAAACGAAAGAATTCATACAAATGGACTGGGACGCGGCTCCCATGAACCTTAAAAGGATATACATGGATGGTCAAATGCCATGCTGCAATCTATGGTGATTCGACATAGGTGATGGTATGGACCCACCCCTTTCATCTTAAGATCAGCCACGGAAAGAGCCATACTTCTCCAGGACTGGTAGGGGTTTGGTCGTAGAAGTCATGGGACCAATAAAATTAAGGTAGGGGTTGTATTCCAGGAAGAAGGAAAAAACAGAGGTAGGGAAGGCAGAGGGAGGGAAAGTGATTCTTTGGGGAGGGAGGCATGCGTGCTCTTTAGTAAGAGAAGTCTTTAGTAAGAGAAGGTAGGTATGCATGTAAGTAGTTCCTAAAGACTTACTTCAGAAAATCGGTTGTCAGATAAGCTCAGTCAGAAGGTAAAGCTCCCTATATTGTGATGGAATCTCTCCTTCTCATCTAATGGTTGGGATGTCTTTTATACTTTCCCTTGTAGGAACCAACTAACCGATTGCAGCTGCTTCTTCTTGATCTGATTTAATTATTTTAATTAAAACATTATTTAACCAATTTTCGATATATTCTCTCATTGGTTCCATGGTTATTTCTTGTTTCACTTTAATATCAAACAATAAATTTTCTAGATATTTAAAATCCATCGAGAGTTGAAAAGGGTATCTTCAATGTCATAATTTTTATTCACATAACATACCAACTGACTCTCTACCATTGTCTCTGAATATTTGGTTAGGTTGTTGAAATTTTATGGTGGTGCAATTTTTAACAAGTCCAAGTTTTATTCCATTTATTCCTTTGACAAGATTATTGAATTCGTAATTAAGTGTGGGTCCTCCACATATTCGGTCGAATCAAATAGTTTTAATTTATTCAAATTCAACCATAATTCACCTACTTTTACACTTATGGCATCACACTCAACTAACATTTATTTTAAACTTTTTATCCTCTTTAACCAACATGCCTTTAATTGTTTTATACAAATTGCCGAAGGCAAATCCTCTTATTTTCTTCAGATTTCACTAAGACCTGAAACCTTTGCAACAAAAGTAGATATGTACCCTTTGTAACATTATTCATCATTTTCAAGGTCTTCTTGAAGATATTGTTTGAAATTTTTCATTCTTGAGCCTATAGAAACAAAGCTTGTTGTCAACTCCCAGGTTTCAAGAATTAGGGACATTCTCTTTTGGATATTTTCACTGACATATCTCTTGATAGAGGCAAGAAAACTTGATGTTACTTTTAATATTGTGTTAGATTCTGGCCTTCCTTCAAGATTTCTCAGGGCCCAATGTATGGTGGTGATAGGAATAGCAAACAATGGTGGGGCCACCAGAGAAATTTCCAATTCTCTAACTCTATATTTTAAAATAGAATTTTTATTCTCTATATCTCTAATTGACATTTTTAAATATTCTCTTCTCGCCTCATGGAATTCTACAACCTTTGAGGGTGGAACCCATTTAAATTCAAATTATGAATTCCATTTTTCTTGGTTCTTTCTGTTTTTTTCATTGACATTTTCAATAACTAACTTTCTTGAATTTTTATTGAATGTGGCATGATGCAAGGTCAGATAATTCTCTTCAAATATGATTGTCTCTTGAGTAGCCAATTATTTTGCAATCGTTCTTATTTATTTTATCCTCTCTTTTTCACTTGCAAATTCAATTTCTTCAATATTTACATCGAGTTCTATGTCTTCCGAGACAATTTCATCTCCAGGTATGTCTTCACTTTCTCCCTCTTTATTTGTTCCTCATTTCCTCTTACTAGCAATTGGGAGTTTATGTGGCTTCTCAAGATTTCCCTTAGGAGGGTTTTGTTCTCCTTCGTCATCGGAATTATCCATCGAAGACTTTCTTTGTTCTTGAACTAAAGTATGGGGTTTTCCTTTATGTAGGAAACTTTTTTTAGAAACATTTGGGGACTAGGAAATTATCTCATTCGTAAATCTTCCTCATTGTTTGCATTGATCAATTGTACTAATGACCGTCTCAATATATTCTTGCAATTTCTCCATAGGTAACCCTTGAGGGTTTTGACTGTCACCTTCTTCTTCTCCAAATAAGAATGTTTTGGAAAATGATCCACTATATCTTACAAATGTCATGTGTGTCATAAATAATTGACTAGGGTCCAAAACCTTGATTTCATTTGATTTCTTGAGATTGAATAAATCAATCTAAGTTGAGATTTTATCCAGATCGGTAATTATTTTTACAGGTTTCTCCCCAATTTTCCATGGTTGTGGGATGAACTGTATTTTCTTTTTCTCGTTGAATAAATGAGCCCAAAATTTATACTTCTTACATATCTAAACTACAAATATTTTTTCAGAAGCATAATATGGTAGATATGAAGGTTTCGCGTGTGAATAATAGAGTCTTATAACACTAAAATTATCCATGGCTTCAAAACTTCATTTCTTGTCTAAGAAAGATGTTGCTTCTAGGGATAACCTAGATATACTTGGTCCATCGAGAGGTTCTCTATATCCCAATATGGGGAATAAGTTGTTACACTAGGGTGTTGCTAGATTTCAAAGATTTCAAAATTTTCAAAAATTTAAAGTCCGCTCAATTAAGAAAGTCGACACAATTAATAAAAACAAAAATTACACATGTTATTATATATATTGTATTTACTATTACTTTAATATATTACTATTACATTAGCATTTACTATTACTATTTACTATTGCTATTACTTTAGTATTTAGTATTTAGTATTACTTTAATATTTAGTATTACTATTTATTATTTAGAGAAATAGGAGAATTGATTTCAATTATAATACTACCATCATAGATCCATCATAAATGAGGTAATTTGTACTCTTCTATGATATGGTACTCTTCTATGGATCTATCAAGCATCGAGAGGAATCAAATATCTCAAGGTGAAAACCTTTAACCTTTCCTCAAGATTTTCACTCTAAAAAAGGTTTCACCTCGAGATATTTGATCCCTCTCGGCACTTGATAGATCTGTGGTTAAGATGGAACTTTGTTGGTCCTTTTAGAAGAAATGAATTCTCTAACAGAAATGAATTCTTCCCTTCAGAAGTTGAGACTTTGAATGGTCCATATGAAATATGATCAAATTTACCATGTTTTGTCGAACCTTCCCTCCTAGCATCCCATTTCAAAACCAAATCGTCGAGGAGGAAATCCTTGTTTTTGTCTTTATGATCGAACAACGCTTTCATGTTGTCCTGGTATTTTTGCATCCTTGTGTCCACCTCGGTCCTGCGTTGTTGGACCTCAATCAGCTGATTTATTCTTCTTGTGACGGGGTTTGTCTCTTCTTTCTCATCTTGCCAGAGCTTCATTACTGGGAGGGCCATATTTATAGGTAATACTGCATCAGTCCCGTATACCATTTGGAAAGGGGAAATACCAATGGATTTCTTCGTACCTATCCGATTTTCCCATAAAGTGTACCTTAAGTGTACATTCCAAGATATTTTGTTTTTGCTCAGCACCTTCTTAATTATGGTAATTAAAATTTTATTTGATGATTCGGATAACCCATTACCTTGAGGGTAATATGTTGTGGAGTGACCCAATATGATGTTATATTTTTGGAAAAATATAACCATTGCCATAGACTTGAATGCCTGGGCATTATCCGTTACTATCTTTCGAGGACAACCAAATCTGGACAGTATGCTCTCTTCCAGGAAATCTATCAAATGGACAGTATATTACTATTACTGTAGCATTTCCTATTACTATTTACTATTGCTATTACTTCTATTACTTTAGTATTTAGTATTTAGTATTAATTTAATATTTACTATTTACTATTACTATTACTATTTATTATTTAAAGAAATAGGAGCATTGATTTCAATTATAATACTACCATCATAAATCCATCATACATGAGGTAATTTGTACTCTTCTATGATATGGTACTCTTCTATGGATCTATCAAGCGTCGAGAGGGATCAAATATATCAAGGTCAAAACCTTTAACCTTTCCTCAAGATTTTCACTCTAAAAAAGGTTTCACCTCGAGATATTTGATCCCTCTTGGCACTTGATAGATTCGTGGTTAAGATGGAACTATGTCGGTCCTTTTAGAAGAAATGAATTCTCAAACAGAAATGATTTTTTCCCTTCAGAAGTTGAGACTTTGAACGGTCCGTACTAGATATGATCAAATTTACCATGTTTTGTCGAATCTTCCCTCCTAGCATCCCATTTCAAAACCAAATCGTCGGTGAGGAAATCCATGTTTTTGTCTTTATGATCAAACAATGCTTTTATGTTGTCCTGGTATTTCTGCATCCTTGCATCCACCTCGGTCCTGCGTTGTTGGACCTCAATCATGTAATAGCCGAAACAAAATAAACAACCATTTAACTTACAACAGAGCAGTAAAATTTAAGAGTTACTTCATTAAGCACATTCGCAAGTAAATTCATCAATAATAATAAAATTTAATAACAAATTAAATTACAAAAAAATGCATAATTCTTGGTAAATACCTGAACCTGATGCTATTTTCCTCCTGTTGTCTGCAGCTTGCTTCCTTCCCGCTTCTGCAAAACACTACCCAAAACCATCCTCCCTTCCAACTAGGTAGCTCCCTAGCCCCAGGATATCAATGGATATCCTGGCCCTCCGTGCCCAAAACCCCCAGCAACTCTGGTGCACTGTGTCAATGCCACTCACAAAATTTCACCTCCCTCTCAGCAATACTCAGAGCTCCCAAAATCTATCCCCAACTCTCCTCGCATAATCTCCCCTCCAACTCCTTCCCTTCCTTATCCCTCCTTCACCGACTCCCCCCGCATTTACCTCCTCACCTAACTCCTTTATTACCTCCTTATCCTCCCGCCATTAATACCCCTTATCCCTCCTTTATTATTTTATCCTCATGTATTTAATATGTTATCCCTTGTGGGATACGTAACTTAATTTATCAATAAAGTTTATTATCCTCCTTTTAATTTCTTTACCTTATTTATTAATGAATTAATTAATACTTAATTTAATCATTGACACTCATCAATAACTAATTAATAATAATTAATTAGTTAATGTTATTTTAAGAAATAAATATAGTTTAGCTAATCTTTTAGGATTATATTATTAAATTAATTATAATTAATAATCAAGGGTCATTACATACACCCACCCTTTAGGAAACTTTGTCCCGAATTTAAGGTACCTTATGGTACAAAGGACAAGAAACATGGTTCACACATTCATAACAAGTAACCGACATTATTAGTAAGTAAGTTAAGAAAACTCATACATACTAGTGTATATGTACAAGAAATGCATGTGTAGCAAGTACATACAATTCTCGTACATGTACTAATAATCAAACTATCATCCTTTAGTAATTTATGTATGCATCCAATCCAGTCAGCAAGACTAGTCTTTTATAAAAGACAACAACCAATCAATTGTTTGAGAAATTATTAAATTACAATTATTCGGTTCAACAATTTTATTTTAATCAACTGTGGTTTAGTTACGTAATAATGAATATTCATATATACACATTTATCCTTTTTTTTTTTGAAGGAAAAACATTAACTTCCACCACAAGATAGATCTCCATACTTTCTCAGCTATTACTACTCATCCTTCCTCCATAACCTACTTCCATCTCCATTCCTATCCATCCTTTGCTAGACTATCTTGGAGCGTCAACTATATTGAACTAACTCCAAATAGAACCCCTAAGTGGAAGTGTGGCTATCTCGACCAAGCTTCCCTAGCAGGCAACTGACAGTCATCATCACACATCTTGGGGAGCGTGAACTAGCACCGTTCTCCCATGACTTCAGGTTTCAGAGGATACACGGTGGGAAATGCCTCCACCCCTCCTAATCATAACTAGGGTCCACACCCTACAATGGAGGATACACAGTGGGAAATGCCTCCACCCCTCCTAACAGAATTAGGGTCCACACCCTACAATGGAATATATAGTGGCACTGTGTTGCTGGAGGTTTTGTCATCGTGCTCATAGGCTGACAACCCACTCTTTTCTAATACAGATGGTGAAATGAAACTATCTATCGCACCAGAATCAAACAAAATCTTAACATTGATATGATTTAGCGTATCTGATGACTCCACCACCGTGGATTGATTTTCGGCCTAGCGGTTATTAAGTGCTGCGTAAATATGGTGGCTGCTACTTGCTCTCCCCATTGGCACCTTTCCTTCTCTATGAACGAACCCTGATTGTAACTTCGGGCAGTCACCCTGGTAATGGGGTCACCCGCACCCCCAATAGGTAACACCAGATTGAACCTGTGCATTGTTATGTGTCTGTCTTTGAAACGAGTTCCTTCCCTTGGAACCCCTGCCCCTACTCGTTGTTCCCTGAGATGGTCATGGTCCTGTCTACACCGTTGGCAATGATCGAGATGCTTCACTTGCTGCCATTGAAATCCCTGCAGCTATTGTCCTTGGCGCGAATCTATTACCATAAGGCGGTGGCCTTGAGCCCCCTCCCCTAGGAAATGTCCTCGAGGCCTTTCCTATGAATCCCGGGTGATGCGGAAATGTCGGTCTTGCACCGCCGGCTAAGTTCATGTGTTCTTCCACGTAACGCGCATTTTCCACCGCTTCTTCTACTGAAGACGGTTTCCACATCTGTACCATAGCTCTTATCCCAGGGTTCAATCCATAGACAAAGCACTCTGCCTATCGTTGGTCGTTATCCATATACGACACATATTTGACCAGTTCCATAAACCTGATCTCATATTCTTCTACAATTTTGTTTCCTTGTATTGAGTATGGTATCAAAAATATTGAAAGCAATGTTGGTTTGATCCAATAGACCGGGTTCAATGTTGGGTTGTCTTATGACGAGTACAATCATGGGAAGAATAGAGCTTTAAAAGAAGGTGGATGCTTTAAAGTGCTTATCTCAACTTTAGATTATACAGGGAAAATTCAGTGAAGCCAATCATGTTTCTTGAACTCAATATACACCATCTTCATTTCTTCTAAAGCCATAGCCTCGGCTTTGGCATGGCCAAAATCTAACAAGGAATACACACCAATATGAATAGGGAAGGGCGTACATGCCTTTTTTTACACTCCTTTGAGCTCTTTGTTGATTTTGCCGAGCACAGTCTGTCTGGAGATCTTGCGACACAATAGCTTATCTGGCAAGAATAGAGGTAGAGCATATGGAGGAAAAGAGGTGTCGAAAACCTTGATATAGAAAAATTACGCCTCTAGATACCAATCTTCCACGCTACTTAGGTTGGTCGCAACGCTATCTGAAATCCTAGGAGGCGGCTGGCCAAATATGGTGACATGCAATGGCACCATAACCCATTTGAAGATCTCGTAGATGAATTCTTCGGTCTTATCCTCCCAAAGATTCGAGAGGTAGACATGAATAGGCTCTATATTAGATGGATCCCAGCTCCAGTTCATTAGTGAGAAGGGTGTCATGAAGCAGATGGCATCCATGATGTAAGCAAACATAAATAACGAAGTTGCTTTCTAACTCACCCTCTGTGCTCGATATTCAGTAATTCGACTGGTTAGACTGTCGGACAACAGTTTGGCCTAGTCGAAGGAGAAAGACTCAGCAACTGTATGAATGAGTGGCACCCATGGGAGGAAAAAATGGGTAGTGTCTTCCTTCCCATACAACCTGTAGGTCATCATCGTTATGTACTTGAACTGTGGCTCCAAGGAAGATATTGAATAGATCCTCTTAGTGTCAGCTTTGAATTTCACAGGGTGTGAGACCTAATCTTTGATCAGATCGGATAAACTTTTTTCATACTGCTTGCACTCCTTCTTGAAACCTTCTACAAATTCGGCGTTGTGAGTAAGGTTCAACGTGGGTGACAATTTATACATTGCCTACAAATGTTTTGTCCTGAAAGTACCAATCGTCACCTTCTATTTGTTGATAATCGTCCTGGTCGGGATGTCCACATGGTCCAGCGCCCACCTAATCATATCACAATAGGGAATAATCTGGGGCCTCGCCGTTATTTTGTGCATCTCTGCTTGAGTGACGCTTTTGTATTTGGTTGATAAATCATCCTTCTCGTTGTCACTAGAATCATTTGAACAGTTTATCGACTCGGATTGCAGAATGTTGGAAACGTATGACCATGTCTTAATAGAATTAATACTTCGGGTCGAGGTATCAAAAACAATGTTTGAACCCTAACCTGAACTCTCGACAGCTGACTTGGGAATTTTTCGTGGATCCATGATAGAGAAACCTGCAACTGGACCACTTGTCGAAAAAATTGAAAATCACAAACAACGGTTATCCTAGTAAAATGGCTCTGTGCATAAATAGAAATGAGAACTGAAATAATGAAGGAACAACTCTCTATATTGGTCATTTAAACCCCTAGTGTCCTTGCCAACGGAATGATCAAATCGCCTAATAGAAATATTTAGAAGTAAAAACGAGATCCTACTATCTGTCACCTCACTACAATTCAAATAAATGCCATAAATGCTTGACGAGTCGTAACACAAAAAAATGCAAAAAAAATTAAAACTTACTCCGTAGACGGTGCGTGTTAAAGGTTGTTTAATGTGTTGATTAATCCATTTTAGTTCCTTTAATTAAGTGCATTTTAGTCTTTAATCCCCTTTTTTCGGCGTTCGTCGTATAAGATGATTTCACTTCTAGACTTTGAGCCCCCAAAACCCAAAATCATGATGATGTGGTTTAGTTGATTACTCGTGATCTGAATTAAGCTCCTAACTAACCCACACTTAATTAATGAATATCATGACTTCGTGACTCAGAGCTACAAAGGTACTACTTTTTGGGAGAGCAATCGTCAAGTCACGAAATCATGATAGTGCTTAACTAAGGTTTAAAGTAAGCTACTCTTGGCACTAACCTGGGTAAACTTTAAAACTGTTATCGCCACTTCGCGTGTCGGGATACTAAGGACAGTGGCTAGCATCGTGAAATAAGCGAAATCCTGAAACTAGCTTTTTCGGCTTAAATATAACATCTCACTTATTTAGAAGAAGGTGGCTCCAACATAGGCTCCAACTAGGGATCTTGCCTCCTCGTGGGATGAGAAGAACAGTAGACCGAGTGCCTGTATGGGTAAATGGAGTCGTCAGTTTGATTCTGAGAAACTGTTTGGGAAAGATGATACAGAGAGAACCTTGAGGTTTCAAACTTAATTCTGGAAAGATTTCAAACCTAGAATGCTTTCTAAGATCAGCTACAGTCCACTGTAACTTTCCCTTCCTCGACACTGAAATCGAGTCTGCTCAAGATGGTCTAAAAAAATATTAGGAATTTCAACGGGCCCTGTGGGTTTTGGATTGCATCAAAACAAAGTAAAATCCATGCTTTTAATCAGGGAGACCTGCAATGAACCTGAGATGTAGATCCAGTTTTGAGAAAGCTAATTACCATAGCATAATATGATGTATGTATGACAGCCTTACATATATCTTAGACATTGCTTCACTACCAGTGAGCCTATTCAGTAGCCCGGTGAAGTTATCTGGTCCCCTTTATTGAATTTCCTCTAACCACTTCAAAGGGTAATTATGCATTTAAATGTTAAGATGAGGGAAATCATTTTATGAATTTCCTTTCATCATCTCTTTGGATTAGATGGGGGCAATAGATTATGAATTTCCTTTCACCATCTGTCTTATATTTTATTTTTGGAAAATGAAGTGGGGGCAATCGATTTGTATAAATAATACCAGGGGTGATATCTATGTGAAATTCACAACAGAGTCTTGTCAACTTGCTTTGAGTGCTCTGGACCAACTTTCTCTTAACCTTCACAATGCCCTAGTCCGCAGGAAAAAGGGGGGAATTCATTTCCAAGGTTCTTCTTTTGAGCAAGCCTTAACCATTTGAAAACTGTTAAAAGACTTAAGAGAGTTAGGATCCGCCTACGCATGGCCTTGTTTAGCAGGGCACCGAGAAGCTATGAAGACTAGCTCACTTCACGAGACGTTCGCTAGTTTCCCAAATGGAAGCAAAATCTCTTTTCCTTTGTGGATGGTATGGGCAGGTGTCAGAGCTTAAGGAGAAAGGACCAAGGCTGAAAAAAGGAAAGAGAGAAGGCTATGGGCCCCAAAAAATTGGATGGTATCATGCAATCCTAACTCAGGTGAATACATCATACTTGTGAGACCACTATTGTGTTTGATTGATATTCGCTTGAAAACCCAGATACTTTGGAAATTCATCCCTTTTCCTTACCACTTCATTTTCTTCTTGAAAAAATATTCTTTGTCACCTATTTCGGGTGGGTTAATTTCTAGATACCTGACCATCCCTTTCTCCTTTCGCAGTTTGGGATGTAATTCAAAGGCCTATATGAAACAACACGAACATTATCAGGTCTTTAGGATTTATGGGATTCTGGGTGTCAAAAAATATGTCTCTACTTTTAGGAAATCAACAGCCTATTTTATTTTCGATTAAAGTGAACTTACCAAAAAGTTTATAAAAAATAAAAATGGAAACACAAACTGGTATATGAAATGGAGATTTGGAACTCATTTATTGCATATAGTGTTTCAAATAACGCTCGTTGACAAGGGCGCTGAGAGTTTTACCATCCAAATTCTCTAACAGAAATGAATTCTTCCCTTCAGAAGTTGAGACTTTGAACGGTCCATACCAGATATGATCAAATTTACCATGTTTTGCTGAATCTTCCCTCCTAGCATCCAATTTCAAAACCAAATCGTCGGGGAGGAAATCCCTGTTTTTGGCTTTATGATCAAACAACGCTTTCATGTTGTCTTGGTATTTTTGCATCCTTGCATCCACCTTGGTCCTGCATTGTTGGACCTCAATCAACTGATTTATGCTTCTTGTGACGTGGTTTGGCTCTTCTTTCTCTTCTAGCCAAAGCTTCATTACTGGGAGGGCCAGATTTATAGGTAATACTGCATTAGTCTCGTATGCCATTTGGAAAGAAGAAATACCAATGGATTTCTTTGTACCTATCCGATTTTCCCACTAAGCGTACCTTAAGTGTACATGCGAAGATCTTTTGTTTTTGCTCAACACCTTCTTAATTATGGTAATTAAACTTTTATCTGATGATTCGGCTAACCCGTTACCTTGAGGGTAATATGTTGTGGAGTGGCCCAATATGATGTTATATTTTTGGCAAAAGCTAATCATTGTCACAAACTTGAATGCCTAGGCATTATCCTTCAGTTGCCTTCCTAGTCGGAATGGCCTCCACCCATTTGGTGAAATAATATGTGGCGGTGAGGATCCATTTGTGTTGAGCACTGGAATGTGGGTTGATTTCGCCTATAAAATCTAACCCCCATTGTTGAAAAGGGGCTTCGGTTTTGACAGGAACCAGAGGTAATGTTGGGAGCTTTTGTTTTCCAGCAAACAACTGGCAAGGGTTACAGGCTCTGACTTTGACATTGACATCTAAGAAAAGTTTGGGCCAATAATATCCTGCCCTCGGGATTTTATAAGCAGTTTCCCTCCAGGCATGATGCCCTCTGCACACTCCTTTGTGGAATTCATTTATGACCCCCTCTTTTTCTAATTCTACCAAACAAACCAGTAGGAATCCTAAGGGGTCCTTCCAGTACAATTGACTTTCGAATATATAGTAATTCACTGCATGCAATTTCAGTGTCCTGGCTTTGGCTGAAAGCAGATCGCTAGGGCATTTCAGGGTCAGTAGGTAGGACACTATATCTTTATACCAATCTGAAAGGGAAAATTTCTCTTTGATTTTGGAGATATATATTTGTTCATTGGGCTCGTTTACGTCCCCATGTCCTTCGTATCATTGCAGGTTATTTATTCCGAGTGCTCTGAAATTTGATTTCGCCAAGAGCTTAGCCAGACCTTGTCCCTTCACTAGTTTCATCGGTTTTACCTCTAGGTCGAACTCTTGAATTTTAGCGAGCCACCGACCCCTTTTTCCATCACTGTCAGGCCGAACCAATATATCCTTCATGGAACTAGTAGGAACATATGCGATTACCTTGGAGTGAAGCACACAAGTTCTAAAAGCCTTCAAAGCCTTCACCACAACATACACTTGTTTCTCTATTATATCATATCTCAGTTCAACATCTCTGAGACTTTTACTAAAAAGGGATATTGGTTGCTCGAAACCCTCTTCATTCTTCTGGAGAAGTACTGATGCCACTGTGTGTTCGGAGGCGAACGAGAAAATCAGGAAATCCTTTAGGTAATCAGGGCTTGCTTGTATGGGCACTTCGCTGATAACTTTCTTGATGCGTGAAAACAATGCTTTAGCCTCTACCATCCATTTCACTTCACTGTTCTTCTTTAGCATTCCTGTGATCAATTTCACGATTTCAACAAAGTTTGGGATAAATCTTCTCAAAAGGTTTATTTTTCCTAAAAATGACTGAATCTCCTTTATATTTCTAGGAATATTTATTGTGTCTATAGCTTCCACCCTTTTAGGGTCGATTTTAATTCCGTCCCAAGACACAATGTGGCCCAAGAGTTTACCTTCTTTCATCGCGAAGTGGGACTTCTTGGGGTTTAAATACAAACTGAATTTTTGGCATTTTTCAAACGTTTTCTTTAGGTGTAACAAATGGTCTTCGTTGGATTTAGAGAAGACAATCACATCATCAAGGTAGATAACCACGAATTTATCTCTTTCACCGATGAAGGCGATATCCATATCGCGCTGGAAGGTAGCACCTGCATTCATGATACCAAAAGGCATTTTTTCATACATGAACGTGCCCCAAGGGTGGTGAAATCTTTTTTCCTTTATCATGCTCGTTGAGAGCAATTTGATTGTAACCAAAAAACCCATCGATCATTGACATCCTATTTGCGCCGACTATTTTTTCCAAAACGTGATCCATTTTGGGTAGAGGATAGTTATCTTTGAGAGAGGACTTGTTTATATTTCTAAAGTCGACGCACATTCTGATCTCCCTACTTTTCTTCCTAACCGAGACTAAGTTCGCCACCCAGTCAGAGTACCTAAGAGGAACAATTACTTTTGCGTCTAACACCTTTTTCACTTCTCTTTCGACCACAGGAAGTAAAATGAGGGGTATTTGTCTGAGCTTCTGTCTGAAGGGTTTAACACCATGTTTCAAAGGTACCTTATGCTCGATCATAGAGGTATCATAGGTTTTGAGCTCATCGTAAGACAATGTAAAGACATCTTTATATCGCCCAAGTAAGTCCTTATACTTTCTTTTTATCTCAGGAGGAAGGTACTTTGATAACTTCACTATTCTACGCTCTTTGGTGGTGCCCACGTCACATTCTTCAACCTTCTTCGGTTGGGGCTGCAAGGTGGACTTTAGAGGCATGTTGTTTTGATAAAACAATCTTTTCATAGGTATCAGGCCCTTAGGGATCTGATTACTCTTTAACACTAGCAGGCGATGATTTGCAATTTTTTCTCAGAACTCCTGAGGCTCCTCCCCTTCCTGCA